>JAXISO010000102.1:0-140649 GCA_036785465.1 Colletotrichum agaves | reverse complement strand
CCCCCCCCCCCCCCCCCCCCCCCCTTTTCAAAATCGTCAACCTCACCGCCACCAGTCATCTCCCACTTTCGTCTCTGCTCGCCCTCAAGTGCCATCCCTAAGCTCTGTCCTCGTACCCTCGCTCTGTTTCGCAAACCCCTCCCGCACCGTCGGCAACACGACCTGCACCTGCCCTGAGCGATGCCTGCTTAGTCCCCAACCATGCGCCCCGTCCGCTAACGTCGAAAAACGTCAAATCAGGAACGCTATTGTGGATATCGCTGACAGCTGCCCGGAATCTGGGCGCCGGGTCGCATATAAAAGCTGCAGCGAGACTCCTCTTCGGCATCCACTGAGGCTCGCCAGGATGGCCTAGCACACTGTCCTTCATCACCGTCGACAACAGCCTCAACTCCTCAAAAGTCATCATCAACCACCCCAGCTTCATTGCGTCACACCAGCGGCTCCCCCTGGGACACCTCGTCTTCCCGCTCAACGTCCCCCTCGTCCCCCCGTCTTCGCCACAATCTCTCCCAGCACCACCTATCACAGATTACCCCCAGATACTTTCGCAAAGCGGTCCCGCAAGCCTCCTCAACCTGCCCCACCTTCACCCTCCTCAGCCCCAGAACCCTCTCCTTGACCCTCCTCGGCCACCTCTTCCTCCAAACCTCCTCCTCCTCCCCGCGTGCGTTCAACACCACCATCTTGGACATCCTCGCGAAGAGCTGCCGGAACCCAAAGACGTAGCTCACGACCAGCATCCCGTCCGGCATCTCCTGCCTCCCCATGTGAATCCACTGCGGCAGCCACCGGTGTTCCACCGCCAGCACGTCTCGGCCACTGCCACGAACCGCTCAGACGACGCCTCGCGCGGCACCTCGCGGTTGTGCATGTGCGCCGCGTACAGCAGAATCGAGAGCGGCTTCTCCGCGTCCGTCTCGCGCTGCGGCATGCGGTACACCCCCGCCTCGCCCCCGTCGCGGCACGTGAACGGACCCGGCGACAGCTGCGCCTCCAGGTCCTGGTCGTCCCCTCCCCCCCGACCTCAAGGCCGGAACGGCCCGTGAACATCCTCCCAAAGATGGGCGACGTCTGGGCCAGCATCCAGTTCGAAATTCGGAACCTCAAAACCGGGGTCCCCGCGGTCGCATCGTCATCGTCGTGGACTCCATCGTTTGCAAACGCCAAAATGACGTCTCCCCAACATAGCCTCGCCTCGCCCATCTGCAAGACTCGTGATTCGACGAGCTTCCTTTCCACCCGATCGTGATTCCTGAAACGGACGTCGTACTTGGCCCTCGAGAACCCCTCACCCCCGGGAAACGTCTTGCCGATCCTCGCGTTCCGCATCCCCTGGATCGCGGAAGCCCGGAAGTCGACGTCTCCAAAGATGGCCTCGACCATCTCGGGAGTCGCCTCGGGCTCGTAGCTCCGATACGTTTCGGCGAGCGAGTTCCGCAAAGCTTCCAGCAAACCCTCAATGCAGCCCTTCCAATCCCGGATGGCGTCCAGGTACCTCTCACGTCTGCATCTCCTCCGCCAACATCAGCCTCTTGCTGCTACTGCTGCTGCTGCGGCGGCGGCGCGGCGCGGCGGGCAAATCCCTCCCGCTGAGAGACGACCGCGGGTCGATCTCAAGTTACTGGACCCCGGCGGCTCCTTCGACTCCCCCAGCCGCCCGGACCCCCGCGCAGACGGCAATAACAACGGCAACGGCGACTTCAGCAAAGACCGACATAGAACTGCGCGATCCGTGATTTTCCCGTACTTCTCTGAACGCAACATCTCCGCCGCCCTCGTCGAGCGCCTTGCGGACACGCTGCGTCAGCTGCCGGATCTGTCTCCAATTCATCTCCGCATCTGAGAAGGCCGTGGCGGAGTCGGGGTCGGGGTCGGGGTCCCGCTCATGTTCCGAGTCGCCTCGCCTCCGCGTCTTTGATCCACCGCCCGCGGCGTCCCATAGGCGAAATCAGTGTCTTTATCGGCCGGGAATTTGAGCCCACATTCAAGCAATGAGACGTGTGACGAAATTGGAATGGGATGAGATGGATTGAAGGGGGTCCTTTCACCAGACTGGTTCGGACTTTGGCGTTCTGCGCGAAGGTTCTAATCTATCAACACGGTCAGCTCGCCCCTGCCGATGGCCTCATCCCTTTCCGGGAGGTTCAAGGCTTGACTCGACGTCAATCCGAGGCGACGATGACCATCTACCGAGTGTGGAATCAAGTCTCACGAAGCTGCAGTTTGTGCCTTTTCAAATCATGTCTTTTTAACGCTGCCCGTCTATCTGCTTACACTGACACTAGCCATTGATGTCTTTTCCGCTCCTATAATGCGGTCACACTGGACGTCTCCGTTCTGCCCCTTTTCTGGAGACAGAGACCCAGCCCTTCCCCGCCGGGTATCTCGTGACAGGTTCCAGCCGTCTTACAACATACGGCCTTTGAGCCATCGATATCCACACCGTCTTCCATCTTTCATGTACCCTAATCCCCGTGGTATGACTGTGACGAAAAGAAATTTGATGACGCATGCCTAAACCGTAATCCATACCGAGACCGTTGCCGCAGATGCAGTGAGACAAATAATCAGACCCTGCCACCCAGGTATAACGCAATATACCTCCTGCATTCCTTTATCGGTGAAAATAGTGACTGAGTCCGAGTAGTGCGACTCTCGGCACTCGAGCAAACACCATACATCTTAACATGCGCTCTCCATGAAATCCGTAACTTTTGCCAGTCCTTTTCCGTTGGTCTTCGGTGCTTCGTGGTCGCCGTCAGGCAAGTTCAGGTACTGATGTCGAGGCTGCGGAAGGCACTTGTCACAGCACCGATCCATCCTCGCGACTCGTCCATTGCAGTCACTCTTGCCTGTTACCTCTGAACTTCAGGCGCTCATTCGCAGCGCCAGGGACAGCAGCTTCATGCCATGGAACTGCGTCGCGATCCAGAATGGCAGTGTCCAACTTGTCCATGACCAAAGTTGATGAGCGAGCACCGACATGAAACCACCGGTCTCTCTATATCCAAGAAAGCAATGCTAGCTTTCTGTCGTCATTCAACCGTCCACGGTCGTAAAGGCGCGTAGATTGTCGTCCTGTCCGCCTTCTTAGCCACCCTTTCGATCCGCTTCATGCTTGGGTGGCTGTTCGCTGGAGATGAATCCGCCTCCTTGATTCTTGGTGTCCCCCTTCTTCCGGCCCTTGGTTGCTTTCTGCCACCCTCCTTCGTGACCATGGCCTTCATTCTTAGAAATTCGATGACCATTCTCGCGGGTACCATTAACCCTTGGAGGAGTCTGATTAGCGGCTTGGGTCTGTGGCTGTTGGTGCGGCGCGCGCTGTGTCGTCGAAGGGTATACCATCGGTGGGTGCGATGTCGTCTGAGCCTGCTTGACATCCTTCGCAGCTTGACCTCTTTCCTTTAAACCAGGCTGGTTCGCTTCGACCTGTGTAATCGGCGCAGCAGTCTGGACTAGAGAGTGGTGGTCGCTCCTGAGCGGGTAGTCGCCTTTCCTCACCACGGTTGGCGAGGGCGATCGTGTCTCATTGATGGGAGACAGATGCTGGGCATCGATGCTCAGTTGATGCCCATTCATCCTGTTCTCTCGGGTCGCAAGATCAAGTGGTGCTATCACTCCGCTCTGCTGTCGCATCGCCCGTTGGCGAAGAGATAATTGGGTCCCGTTGGCAACCTCTGGCGACGCTTGCGCTTGCTGGGTCCATCCATGCTGGTTCATCGACATCAGGGCAATCCGATCGCGGAAAGACGGATCATCGAGGCGAGGTGCAGAGGCAGGTGAGGTTGTAGGGGCCGTGTTCGTAGCAGATAACGGAGTACTTGAGCCATTGACAACCAAAGGGGGCCGCTCGGAAACCGGTGTTTGTACAGTCTCGGGCTTTTCGACTTGATCTGACGCAAGACTGCTTAGTCCCAGCCCTTGAACGGGAAATGACGTGTCCTGCAGAGACCGTGCCGGGTCTTCTCCATTCTGCACCTCTGCCGCAGGTCCTGCGGATGGGCGCAACGGGATTGAGCTTGTTCGCAAGGAAGAGCCGCTTCCGTTCACCACCAGTGGCCTTGACGCCGTTCGTCCAGTCGTATTTGCTGCAGCTGGTGATTGTCCTTGTCCATTCAACGTGCCGATAGAGAATCCTCGAGCATGACCCAGGGGAGATGGTGAGCGGGACGTTCTTCGCATTCGACGATCCAGAATGGTCTGTGGGACTTCAGTGGACAGCCTCCTACGTCCTTGAGTAGGCTGCGAGAGCTCTCCAAAGGCAACAGCGTTCGGAGTACCTTGTGAGCGGGCTGGACTAGATGCGTCCGAAACGTAGTACCCCAAGTAAGCGACACCCTCATCGGAGTTCGGCGAGTTGCTTGCAGGCCGCTGAGGCGCCTCATCGTAATCAGCGTCATCCGGAACGAAGCTCGGTATTGGGACTCCGTTGACTCGGCGCGCCGGATTCGTATTACCGTTTGTCGGCGTGCTAGAGTAGGGATGGCCTTGGTTTTGATGTCCGGCCGGAGCAGAGCGTGACGCGGGCTGCGACTGCGACCTGAGTGAACTTCCCGATGTCGAAGCGCCTGACTCTGTCGTCGCCGAAGACCTCTGCAGGCCTCTGCGATACTCAGGCGTAGCTGTCGTCGTCGCTGGCGAGGAAGGATATGTGAATCCGGATGGGTTGTAGTACGCAGCAGTAGGAAAGGGAACTCCGTACATGCTGTACCAATCCGGTGCGGCAATGGGAGCACTAAGCGGGGGGTTGTCAAATGAGTTGGTCCTAGATCTCTCTGAGCCCTGTTGTGAAGTCGCGGTAGAACCTTGTATCCTTTGAGCGGCGTGCATTTGTGCCGCCATCTGCGCCTGGACTTGTTGATAAACCTGGGATTGATTGTATAACTGGAGGCGAATGTTATTTTCTTGCTGAAGTTGGGCGGCCATGGCTGCACTCACAAGCGCGGGATACTGGAGCTGTGGGTGAGTTTGCGCCTGTTGTGTATACCAAGCGAGCTCCTGCGGTGTCATCGCTACTGAAGGCATGTACATTGTGTTAGTGTCATAGGCCACGCTGGAAGATGCTCTTCGATTGGAATTCCCGTTCCGGTGGAAATTGTTAGAATGACGACCTCCGCGGTAGTTACCACGACCGCCTCTTCCGGAATGCTGCTGGGAGGAACTGCGGATCATGACAGGCCTTGACGTCTGCGCAGGCCTCTGGAAAGTTGGCGGCTCTTCCTTTGGATAGACGTACTGTTCACAGCATTCGTCCAGTTTTGCTTCAGAGATGAGATCGAAGGCTCGACGCAACTCCAGATGAAGTCCACGGAAGGAATATTCATCCGCCGTGTTGCCCAGGTTGCGGATGGTGTTGAAGGGCTCCTCGACGCACAAGTGGTTGTTCAAACCTATATGCCATCCCTTCTCCTGTTTCGAAAGTCTCCTACCAAGACGGACTGAAATCGCATGCTTATCGAAGTCGAATTCATGCGCATAGAATCGGAAGAACTGGAATAGAAGGTCACCGAGAGAAGAATTGTTCTTTTCACCAAACCCACGCAGCTTGTCCAAGTCATCTGCGAACGCACTCTCTGGCCCACCCTTCTTAGGGAGCCTTTGATGTTGTCGCTGGTGAAGTGACGGAAGGATTGGCGGGTCTCGAAGTTGTAAGAATCCGATGATCAGGCAAATCCAAGTGTATGAACTGAGTGTGCCACCGAAGGCTGGTTTGGTCAGCAATAATGCTACGCAGTAGGAGACAGTAGGTCATACCGGCATCGTTGACAATCCTCTTCCGGGTCCAGTACTTGACAATCATTGCCAGTGGTCGCACACGAGGATCGATTTCAACGTATGTTCGCACCATCCTCGTGTTCTCCAAAGCTAGTGTATTGTTCACGTTCATGTCGCAGGCGAGACCAAGTTCGGGATCCCAAATCTTAACGATCGGTACCTTCGCGGCGGAAATGCAAACAACCTTCTCCATGCCCTCTGTCAAGGATATTAGCGGGCGCCTCGAAGACGTGCCTCATCAACATACTTTTCGCGAGTAGATTTGCTATTATGCAAACCATCTCCATTTCTTTCCAAGGCGTCGTGATGCAGATGTCGACTGTCGGAATGTCAGCTCCGGGCTCGAAACATATGTCACGTGGATTGATTGTCACAAACCATCGGAGTCGTCTGAGCAGAGCAGGTTCCCGGAAGAGCCAAAAAGATTCACGCGAATGTCGTTTCCGGGCCATTCGTCATTGAAAATCTTCTCCAACTTGATCACGAGCTTTTTGCGGTTCTCCTCAACCTTTTCAGTCGGTATTAACCTGTCGTACAGTTCTCGCATATCTGTGGTCAACTTTTTTTCCTCGTCCTCGGACAACTTGCTCTTGACCTTGTCAAGGTTCGTCTTTTCTAGCCTGTCGCTTCCCAAATTGTAGGGCATCCTCCTTCTCGAGTTTACCTGTGCCGTCTCATATTGGCAGCCACCCAAACGCGGAGGGAGAGGCCGTAATGAAGGAAGATTGCTGTTGGTCTCGGAGTACGCAGAGCGAGGGGAATGGTTATTTGTAGCTGTTGGAGAAGGTTCTCGCGACTCGAAAGAAAAGTTCCTAGCATGTTGTTGAGGTGTTGATGGCATGGAGTTGGAGTGAGATTGGCCGTTGGTGGGCCGCGCCGCAGGGCGAGAGGGTAGAGGATGCGAGAGCTCCGACTGCGATGACTGCTGCATCTTGGGCGGAGCGTCCTTGCCTGTTATGACAGCACGATCGCCTTTATCTTTGTTCTGCACGACTCTATTCCCATGGCCTCCTTGGGTGCCCTTGCTCGCGGAGTTGTCCTTGCTCGACACTTTAGAGGAGGATCGGGACCGAGGGGCCGCCTGAATGTGAGGAGTAGCCACTGTCGCCGGAGGAAGCGGTTGTGATTGCTGCAAGCCGCCTCCCCGTCCCGGAGAGACGAGATTGGTGTAGTGCAGCAACTGCGCCTGGTAGACGGAAGCCTGCTGGGGGAAGAGGAGCGGCCAGAAATCTAGCTGGGCGGGGACGCGAGAAGAAGCGTCGGCGAAGTGGCAAGGGCCGAGGTTCGCGCTCGTAGAGGATATCGAGTGTTGGTGAATCCAAGGACTTGTCGGATAAGTATGCTTCGATTGAGCGGTGGTCGCCCGACTTTCCATGGAGCGAGTCCTGGCTCAGCTTCCGTAACGAGGGCGAGTCTGCAGAGGCAAAGCGGCGGAGATCGAGCGGGATCTTGTAACGGCAACTGGTTCGTCGCAGACAAAACGAGCCGAGATCGAATGACGAGCGAGTTGTGAGGAGGAAAGGGGTGTTGAGAACACGGTTGGGAGGTCGACACGGCTCAGCGTGTTCGAGTCTGGCTCCGAGGATGGCAGACGAGGGGGTGGGCGGTTGAGGGCTCGGGTGTCTGGCAGAGGGTGGCTTGCAAAAGTAAACTGCTGCTAGATGTGTGCAAAGAGTCGACGGTATGCATTAAGTGCTGCGAAAGCGAAGAAGGTCGGGTCGGCACAGTTGTGTGTGGTTTGTCGAAGAAGGGATGGGGTTCTTCGCTGTGCGGCGGACGGCCCTCTGAAGAGGAAGAGAGAATGTCGTCGGTTGAAGGAGGCGAAAGGAAGGGTGTGGAGTTTAGATCGGGGACGTTGGCCCAAAAGCGACTGGACTGGACGGGGGGTGCCTCGGGCAGTGGACCGCGAAATAACGATGGGGGAAAGGGTCTAAAGGGGGTGCACCGCGTAGCCGACACGGTTCGTTCTGCTGGCAGCGCAAGGCAGTCTCTCTCAGTCGATACAATGCGGCGATTCGGGTTTGGCGATAGCAAGAAGAGCAGCAGGAGAGAAGAAAAAGAGGATGTGGAAATGGACCCGGTTCTCAGAAAAGTGAGAGAACTGAACGATGTTGCCGGGAGAGGGAAGAGTGATTGGAAGGGGAGCGTTTCGTTTGGGTGCAAGGAAGGTGCAGCAGAGGCACCCTCAGGAAGGTAATGGTAAAGGTACCTGGCTTTGGGATGTACTTCTCAACTCGCGCTCTCTCCTCTCGGGGGCAGGTTAAGGCAAGGGTGTCGGCAGTATGGGCAAACGTGTAGAGCGCGTGCGGTACTGGGCAGAAGAGGAGGGCAGAACTCGCAGAGGACAGGAGAAGGGCAGGAAAGGTCAGGCATGTACCTTCAGGGGGTTGATATGGTTAGGTAGTGCTTGGCGGTACTAAGGTACCCTACTGTGCTCGGCGCACCTGGTAATTATTAGGCAGGGAAGGCACTGTTAAGGTAGGTTAAGGTAGGTAAGGTAGGGAAGGAATGCATAGGTAGGGGCAGGTAGGGGGGAAGCTGCTGGCTGACAGGCTGGCCGTGGTGTCGAAGACTTGTTTAGAGGGTAGCTGGTATGCGTAGAGAGAGAGAGAGAGGGAGGGAAGGAGGTTCATAGTTCAGGGAAGCGACACTCTAAAAGCTGGACGAGGCAGGAACCATGCAGGCATGCAGGCAAGCAGCAAGAAGCCCACCTTACCTACAAACATCTACCTAGCAGTCACACGCCTCGCATCGGGAGGGGAAGGCAATAAGGTACGGGAAGACAAAAAGTATTGAACTGTGCGGTGCAGAGCGGTACTCACGGCGCAAGGAATCTCAACAACGGCAGCGCAACAACAGCCAACTGGACGGACCTGGGCCGCAATGAGTATCCAAGACTACTCCAACCAACTGCGTAGATGGGGGAAGTAGGCATTTACACCAAGTGTAAGGTAGCGTAAGATGATTCAGATACACATACTAGTAGTACTAAGCCCGACGGCCGCCTTGCGGCTGACGGCACATGGTCGAATTGTGACCAACGACGAAACAAGTTGACTGAGGCGAAGAGTGAAGAAAAGTAAGTAAGTACCTACCTAGCTGGCCAAAACCTGGAATTGACCGGATTGCGCGCTTGTACGCCGTCAACTCATCCAACATGATGACACCATGGGAATCAGCCGGTTGTCGATGTCAGGAAGGTGGAAGCTGCTGGCTACCCTAGCTACCTTACCTACCTATACTACCACCTTGTGATGCCAAGTCCCATCGCAACTGCCAACTCGGCAAGACCTAAGATGCAATTCCTCAATCCCCCATCTGCGCCCTCCTCTCCTTCCCGTTCTTGCGCCCATTCCCTCCCGCGGTCGCATTCAGCCCCGGCCTGTCCCTGCCCAATCTTGCTTTATCTCTAGGTAGATACATGAAGTACAAACCGGTAGATCAGGGCAGCGCTGATTCCCGTCCCTCCTTCTCCCGCAATTTTGATGAAATGGAAATTGGATTACATTACTTTGTCCTCCTGGTACGAGTTCAGGTAGGCGGTAGGTAAGGAGATATACCCCTCAGGTACTGTATGTCTCTACCTTACTCAATCAGCACTATGCCTGTCTGGCGCACACATTAGAAGTGGACGTAATTTGTGGGAAAGACTAGGGGAGGGGTCATCATTTCTGAATAAACCAAAAAAGCTAGGGTACTTTGTGTATCCGTACCCAGGTTCCTTACTTTAGGCCACCTACCTTGCCTTCTTTTGCGTGGTCCTGGCTGATTCTGGCCGCTGACCTCCCATTCCCGCACTTTGCCTGCGGCTGCGCTCTGCAGCCCGTGTTCTGCTAGCTGCTGGTAAGGTATTGCCAATGGCCGGAGCACAAGCCAAGTACTTCCCTTACCGTCCCGTCCCTTACTATGTACAAGAGTGCACCAGGACGGCAGCACCATAGGTAAAACGGGCTACAGGGGTTAAGGGGCCAGACAGGCGCCACATGCCCCTCCAACCACTGGCTGTCACTTGTGTCCGGACGGCCTTTCCTCTGTTGGGAGATGACGTCGGAGAGACAGACGGATTGTCTTGACTTTGATGTTGTGTATCGGATCGGAACACTAGAGCGAGCCTTCGAAGTCCGGCTATGTCTCTGCATGTTTACATCATTTAACGCCTACCCATCAGAGGGGAACGCCACATGGAATCAAGTACACTATTTGATGCGGTAGGGAAGTCCCGCGGTGGAGCAGGTACCTTGAAGTCATGTACAGCCCCGATAGGGCTATGTTTCCTTCGTAAGCAGAGAGACCCGCTGAAAGGGCACTTGTTCGCATTGCAAGCCAATCTTCCAGTGACCGGGCCCTCTCCAGAATGGAAGAAGGAAAGAACTGGGACAGACATGTGCCAGTTAGCGCCTCGTCATGGCATGCACCTACCGCGACAGATGCCGACGACACCGCGCCCGCGACTACGGATTTGAGGCAGGAGCCAGACAACACACAGCAAGCCGTGGGCGCAAAAGAAAAGAACGCCTCACTGCAAGACGACGTCTCGTTTACCCCCTTCTGTGCCCGTTTGTCACATCACCGGACGGGCATTCACCCCTCATGATTTATTTTTGATCTTACGAATGGATATCACTTCGCCCTATTTCTCTCCCCCCCGGGGGGGTTCTCTACCTTTACCGCCTTTCTCGTCTCGCCTTGTCTGTCTCGTGGCCTGTCATCTTCATTGAGTCCCAGTTTTCCATTTCCCACAGCTCCCGCCTCCCCTGCCAGCATCATCTATTTCCACCACCTTTAAATTATCAGGGCCCCGGGACCATGGCCAACCTGAATGCCTTTCCAGAAACCAGGAGACGGTGGAGACAGGCCAACCCCCAACTCCCCCCCCCCAGCTGCAAGTAAGGTACCTTACAGAGTACCTTACACGAACTCGCTACTTCAAGGACCCTTTGAGCGATAGGATAGCTGGAGCTCCAACTGCCCAAGACCGAGCCAACAATGGACGATAACCACCAACGCGTGTTGCTACTAATCCGGTCGTGCTCGCTTCTTCACTATAGGACCCGCTCTCCGCATTACTGGACCCCGGCTGGTTCGAACGCCTCCTTTCGTCTGAGCCTTTCTTCGAGTTCGTCCTGGGGCTTGGGAATTGCCCCGGCCAACCCCTTCTCCGTGCGTCTTGCCCATGATTCTCAATCACCAATGGGAACCTGAGCGAGGGACAGCCGTTGTTTCCGATCTCCGTCTACCGATCCAGCAATACGCCGAAGCTCCGGGCAAACCACGCTGTGCTCAATCATCTCATTCCAGCCTGTGTTCTCCAATGCCCGTATGTGGGGTCGAGCTACAAAGCGGCCTGCCTACCTATGCGGCTGCCGCTGTCGCCGCCGCTGAAGATACCGCAGCAACACATACGGCCCGTCTAGGCGATGATGGTTCCTTGGTACCTGCAGTCATGGCCTGGGTGTGAGCGAACTCCTTCCACGCATCCTTCAGTGACTTGGCCTCGGAATTCAAGCATATTTCCCCATGCGGCAGAACGACCTACCATTCTCTCGGTCGCGCTTCCCTTCTTCAGGGGCTCAATGCAATAGCTGAGGCGCCTCGCTCAGGAGGGTCATCACATTTCTCCGTCTGGCGAAGAACCTATGCCCTTCACACATTAGATTGCTAATCTGCGGCCGTCGAGTTAAGCCGAGAGATGTGTCGGTTTGCATGCAACTACATGAGCTTTCTCGGCGAGACGACAACACTGCTCTTTCCTGCTAGCTCATTAAACAGCAGAGTGACTGGCCTTCGGCCCTGTACAAGCAGGGCTAAGCGGCAACAATCATCAAGACACCAAGCCTCCAAGACTCTCTCACTCAAGTCCGAAAGTTTATCAGTGTTCCCGTACACCTCGCAACAGAGTTGCCAAACTTAGTTCTTTCCAAAGAGATGCTCCCCACGGCAGACGAACTCGGTTATTCGGGACGGTCCTTAGTGTTTCAAGCCACTTCTACGAAGTATACGACCATAGCTATGTGGGGTAGGGTTGGAAAAGAGCTGAATGCTCACGAGAACGGTCGAGGGACATCTCAATTGAAATGAGGCGCGGTTGGGAAGCACCAGTCCCCCCCCTTTTTTTCATCCCCTTCCTTCCCCTTGTGCCTCATCCCGTCTTGCGACCTAATCCAGGCATATTCGTTTTTCATTGCACAAGAGGTTCCGCCTGATCTTTGGTTCGGATTTTCTGCCCTCAGAAACGTAATTTGTAGACGAGACGGCATTACCTGTGGTAACTTACCACAAGCCTGGCCAGCTCGCGGCGTCGCTAGCGAAGGTCAGCATTGCCGTCACTGCGGCCTTGAGACGAGGTGTGTGTGTGGGGGGGGGGGGGGGGGGGGCTATCTAGTCGCAACCGTAAGCAACCGCATCCAGATGGGACAAGATCTTTGGCCACGACTCTGTCTGGCGGCTTGTCGACTGACGCAATTGCACTGAGAGGTCAACGATACTGACAGCCACGCGAGTAGCATGTCGCGCCAAACACCAGAGAACCTTGCGGCTGACTTGTGCAGCGGGTCGCCGGGTATCACGTAAGGGTACTTCGCTGGATAGCATCCCAGACGTCATGGCCTCATCTCAGACGTCTTTCAGCGCCGCTTGGATCTCTCAAGCTTCCGTGGAGCATCTTCACCTTTTGCCCAACCAAGCCGGCGCCTGCATCATGAACAAAGAAGGTGCCATCTCAGCAACTCGCCTCAGGATGCAATGTGACCCTCCCTTTAATGCATCCGTTGCGGAGAGCGGGAGACTCACAACGTCTGACAGCGAGCCAATAAGTGGACCAGATGTGATCCATCACACTTCGCGCGGCGCAAATAGACCCGTGGGTACAACCTCACTAGTGTCCCGTATTCCCACTCATCGTTCCTCAGAATAGAAGCGGCTTCTTGTGTCCGACTTCAACTGCTACCTTGTCCCGAAAGCGCTAGAGACTCAGAATCCAGCCCTCAGCCACCCTTACAGCCGCCTCATCTCATCTGAGACCTCACTCTCTCCGAGAACCCATCCGCAATCGAATGCGCGGCGGAAGACGATCCGTGAACGCTTCCCGCTCCCCACATTCCCGCCTGTGGTCTCTTTCATTCTAGGGACGCCGAATCGACGTCAGTTCCACCAATGCGCTGCCAGGACCGAGATGGGAAGTCTGCGGCCTCCCGCTTAGTCGAGACTAGCTCTAAATATTCCATTTTTTCCAAATGAACATGTCCCAAGATCTTGGCACATCATTTTCATTGCTCAGTTAGCCGGTAGCCATTCGTCGAACCACGTGGTCGAAATGTAGCAGCAAACGAAGCTTGAAGCCCAAAATCAGGAGAAGTATGCAATGCAGTACGGTACGATGAGGTGACGGAAAGAACGGCTAAGCAGTTTACTTCTCCATGCATCCTCCCTGTCGCTGGAGTGGACCGTTACGGCTCGACGATGCCATGTTTCAATCGTCTGTCTCTGGCTTTCATGCTCCCTTGATTAGGCAAACACTCGTCCCGCCGGCACGATTGCCATGGCATATTCGATGACGAGACTATTGCTGGGAGACTATAGTTGACCATCCCAAAGACCATTCTCTGCCCGCATTCCGTGACGCTCAGCAGCGCACAGGCACCTGCAAAGCATTACTCTCACGAATTGACTATACAGTTCGTGCGTTGACATTAGAGTGCAGACAGCTGTGTCGAGACACTGAAGTAAATCGTGACTCGACAGACATCCAGGCGTTTCGGCTGGGACTAGCCGTCCGAAGAATGCGGCCGAGCGTTCCAACGCAACACCACCGCTTGCTTCCAACCCATATGACGGAGTGCAGACATGGAAGACAACCTAGCCATTATCTTGGCTCATTCTACTATCAAGAGGGTTTCTCCGCTTAGCTGTTCATCACTGGCACTGAAACGTAAGCAAACGTTCAAGTAGGGCAAGAAAGTCGAAGCATGGGCATGCCAAAGACCCTGGTCTGAAAAACTCAACAGCTTCTACTTAAGACAAGTTCCCGCATCTTCAATTGAAAAAACGAAGTGATTTTGTTTTATCCGTTCCTTTCTTTTCCCGCGAATCCTGGTCCAGGCGAGCGGCGCAGAGTGCGGAACCAACATCCCGGGAACCGGAGGAAACATCTGCAACACCACAACCAACGCCGAGGCTGATGAGTCCGTGTCTTTTTTTTTTTTTTGCCAGGCCCCGCACAATAACAGACGATCAATCGGGAAGAAAGCACCCAGTGGTTCCTTTCTCTCTACCTTGCCAGGGATGATTGACAGGAGTCGGATGATTTTGATAGCGCTGTGCGCCTTCAGCCTGGCGACACGGCGTTTCCAGGAGCTCAGCTCAGAGGGCGGCTCCGATAACAAAACATGCGACGCGTCCTGTGTCGAAAGTTTCAGGAGCTCGTAGAGAGCTTCCCCTCTCCTCCCTTTTGAGCGAACGAGATTCCCGCCGGCCACCGTAAGCATGTCGGCCGGTGTTTCTCCTTTTTGCTCCTCCCCGCCTCTCTCCTTTCTTTCTCGCCGACCTACTCCGTATTCTGCGAACTTCATCTTGCATGTCGCATTGCCCGCAGTCTTCGTCCTAGGTTACTCCATCCTTGCTTCCTCCCGTCCATTTACTCGAGCAGTCCTTTGGGCCGTTTATCTCTTTCTTATCCCAATACTTTTGTGGCAATACGAGTGTTGGAATATTACACTCGCGCGCGCATTGTCATTCTATACCCCCCACGCCCGACCTGCGACGAGATTATCATCATGCTGTCAAGCTTGACAACCAAGATCGCCCTCAAGAAGGTGGGACTGAGTAGCAAGTCCTTCGACTTCGGCGGCGGCGGCAGCTCCGACGCCAAGTCCAAGTCCGGGACCAACCCGGGTCTGGACGACGGCGCCGAGGAGAACGCCAACGGGGGCTGGCCCGCCTGGATGTCGATGAAGTCGCTCCCAATCACCGTCGCCCCGTGGTTCTCCCCGCCCCCGCCCCCGGTCCCCGTGGCCGCTCCGCCCAAGATCGGCGACCTCGCTCCGTTGGACCGGGACATGAAGATCGAGTTCGGTCGCGGGAAGCCGGTGTTCATCGTCTTCCTGCGCTGCGTCGGGTGCGCATGTACGTCCCGTCTTTCTTATGCTGCACTGACACAAACCCCCCCCCCCCCCCCCCCTTCTTTTCATCACTTGCATGCCCTCCCGTCTTTCACCTGCATCAACGAACGCTTGCCCTATCCAAACTTTCCCCCCTGACTCTTATGTTTCTGCGGTCCCAAAGTGCAATCTAACCTTGGTACCCCAGTCGCCCAAAAGACGTTTCTGGCCCTCCGCACGCTGGCAAACAGACATGCCAACAACCTGACGTGCATAGCCGTATCCCACTCCTCCCCAGCCGCGACCCAGAAATGGATCGATCTTCTCGGCGGCGCCTGGAACGTCCAGGTCGTCATCGACGAGGACCGCGCCATCTACGCCGCCTGGGGCCTCGGTCTGGGATCGGTCTGGTACGTGTTCAACCCGACCAGTCAAGTGCAAGGGTTCAAGGAGAAGGGTTGGCTCGGCGAGAAGGTCGCGGGCGCCATCCAGAGAACGGGCTCGGCAGGTCCGTCGGCTAGCGCGGCGGGGCCGGGCGGTGTTCAGAGGAGAGGGACGGGGGCGAGTGGGAAGGGGGCCCGAGGGTCGGCCCCGCTCGTTGGCGCCGGGGATGACGAGGCGGAGGAGGTTTCTGGGGCGAGCACGGTCATGGGCAACAAGTGGCAGACCGCGGGTGCGTTTGCCGTCGATCGGAGGGGGACGGTGATCTGGGGCGGCAAGGCTTTGAGGGCCGATGACCCCATGGATCTGGACGCCGGCGTTGCTGCGTTAGGGCTTTGATGGGTTTCGACAACTCGGCCACGCTGAGAGGACGTCGGCGAATTCGGTGTGGTGGAGTTTTGGTAGTCCGATTCTGAAAGCGTTGATATTTTTTGTTTTCGTCTCGTCTGTGCTAGTCGGACAAAAAACAAATTCCCTGTCATCAACACCCAAGACTGCCGGAGGAGCCACCGTGATGTGAAGATCAACTTCAAGCATTGAACTGGTCATCTCGTCGCACATGACGACGGACGACGAGTCAAGCTTGAGACTTCGAATGCAGTCCCGGGGGTGGAAGTTGGTTGGATGGTTGGTTTGGTAGCCGCAAGAAAAAAAAATGTTCCCGCTGCCGTGGCAAGAATCAGATGTAGTGATAAGCAAGTGTAAAAACATGCCGTCCAAAGACGTTTCGTTCCAGATATCGCTTGAATCCTAACGACGGAACACGAGCAACAGATAAGACGTCGATCCCGGACAGCTTGTTGGAATGCATAGAACCCAACGAGCAGAACCCTTGCGCAAAGACGATGTTGGTAAGCCTCGCCGCAGCTCATCCGGTTGGACCGTTCATCACCAGCAACAAACTCAGGGAGGGGCCCAGCTAAAAAACCACCCTCCACCAACCACGGATGCCCAACTTCTCTATCCGACTACACAGGATTCTGAAAATTTTGGCCTTCCTCCCGCGCCTCGTATGGCAGGGCGAGGTGAACCTCTCCGACAAGACTCCTCGACTTGTCCCGCGCCTCCCCTCTCACTCCCTTTTTTTTCCTTCCTACTTGGATAAACCAACCCCGGATGAATTGGAAAAACTGCGAACACCTTTGAAAACATTTGCTTACAGATTTATACATCGTACACAAAAAGCGGAGTCGCAGGACGGAGGCGGCTCCGCCACGGGGGCTGGATCTCCCCTTTCTTTTCACTCAGGGTGCAACTCAGGCAAACCTGAACGACCCCTTCCATTCCTTCAACCGTGAACATGGAAGCCCTTTGAGAAAAACGGCTGTCCCGTGCGTCAGGTGAGGGGGGAGCAAGGGAGACATGGAGGACGTTCGGCCAAATGATTTCCTTGGTTGTTTATCAGTCGGGCCTCGCTCGACCTGGATCTTCAGCCGCAGCCACAGCTTCCCAACGAGAAGAAAAGAACCTCGCCAACTTCCGTTCCGTTCCGTTCCTTTCCGTTTCCTCTCGTGGCCGGCCCGCGTCACAAGCGGCCCCCGACGGACGGGCGTCCTTTCCCGTTCCCGGCGGTGGCGTTTTTTTTATTTTCGTGGGGTTGTCAAACCTTGATGGCCCTTCCCAGAGGCCACACGGATATGAACAATATTCAACCCCTCGCCCATCAAGGTGTCGTTGCCGTTGCCGGTCCCCGACTTTGAGAAACAAACAAATCTAGGGCAATAACGGCAACAAGAGGCAGTGTTAAGAAAAAAAGGGGGGGTTCTATATTGATATAAAGTCAATTCAAATATCCGACATACGTATGTTTGAATAGTGTAAGTTCTAATTCCCCGCCGTCCCACACATGGCAAAACCCTCGCTCGCAACAGAACCATTCTTAACCGGCTTCACTTATATATAGATTGCACACAATACGAAATTTAGGGGGCCGAAAGGAAAAATGGAGCGCGGAACCTCCCGCAAGCCACAACCCGTGCGGCCGCGCCTTTTTTCCCTTTTCATTTCCCCTTTTTTTTCCACCCTTTCTTTTCTTTCCTGACCAGCTCGTAGCGGCCGCGTTGCGAGCAAGGTTCGCATCGAGGTCATTCTTACTTAATCCGCCCCTCGTCCCTTCCCTTCGTTCCTTCTGCTCTCCCGGGGGAAACAGTCCGTGTGTGTTTGTACATGTGTCTACGTGATGTACGATGTCGGGACGTCGGTCGAAGAATTACGAGTGTGATTGGTGACGATGACGATGACGCATGTCGCAACTCCGTCTCCATCACGTCCTTTCCTTTCCGAGCGGCTGAGCGCTGCCGAAGGCTGACAAGATTCGGCCGCAAACCGAAAGCACCAAGTCAATAGCCGACCGGCGCGGGCCTCAGTGGTTTTACCCCCTCCTCCCCCTCCCCGGGAGCCCTTCCCGAGAGCCCTTCCCGAGCTGGCATTGGAACTTCGATCCAAGTGTGCTCACCAATGCAACGCCCGACGTTCAGCCGAGACTCATAGTCGGCGGGTTCAGACTCTGATCTGCCACACCACACCGAGTGCGTGGTCTTCGATGATGTTGTCACCCATCTCAAAAGAAAACAAGATGAACCGAACTTGGGGGGATTAGAGCACATGTTTTTCATTAAGTTGCCGCTCCGTCCCAGAGCAAGCACGCCAAAAAAAAAGGAGGAAAAAAAAAAGGCACCCCGTCCCGTCCTTCTCTCATGCGATCTATCCGCCCCGAACCCCGTCTTGATGTAGTCAAGTTCCCCTTTCATTCCCAGGTCAAGGAAGGCACGACGACCTATTATGACTCAATGTACTCCCACGCCCGGGAGGCCGTCCGAGTGCTGGAAAAGGCAGAAAACTCCCACGACGCAACCTCCGGAGAGAAAACCTCAGGCAAGAAGAGACGAAAAAGTAGGAAACATTCTCCCAAAGAAAACCGTTGAACACCCCAGATCCCAGGCCCCTGTTTTTTGTGTTATTTTGTCGCCGTGTGAAGAGTCGTCATTGTGTGCTGTGTCATCTCCCCGGATGTGCGTTCCCAGTCCCAACCAATTGGAGTCAAACCAGTATCGGAACCCACGCCCACGCCAATTTATGCTCGCGATTCGAATCATCGGCTTCCCTCCGTCGCTTTTTGGCACTCCATTTCCTCCCATGCCCAGCTCCGAAGGTCAACTTCCCAGAAGTAATCAAAAAAGACGTCTCGCTCCGTGCTCGTCGTCACCAAAATACATCATCCGAAACAATTTCGAACGCATTGAGACCCTGCCGAAGCTCATGGTAAACCCGAAGCAACAGTAAACCCCTTTCCACGCCCGTATGACATGCCTCTTTTTCCCCCCATAGCAATACTGTTCGACTCCGTGACAGTGGATGCGGTCCGTCTGATGGTGCAAAAGAAAAAGTAAAAAACTCCTCAAAGATGCCAAATAGACACCCTCACTCCTAATACCGTTTCGCCCAAGGTATATATATCAAGTTTTCCATGTCCGAGGAAAGCAATCGAGACCGGAACCAAACTAAAAATCCACCCACGCAAACGGTTCATTCATAGACGCCAATTCTCAAGTTGTTGATACTCCACGTCGCTGTCTTGAGTGTCCATGGTCATTGAAGCGTCGGGGCCTAGCCCCAGACGCTAGCAGGAGGCTGGCTTAACCCCGACGACTGAGGGCCCCAGACGCCATTGCCACGACCCCAACCGCCGGGAGAGGCGAGAGGAGTGGTGGAGCGCTTTGAAGACGAATTGGAGGCACCAGTCGGGGTTCCAGATGGCCTAGTGCCGATGGGAGCAACGGTCTGCTTGGATCCCGGAAGCTCCTGGCGCGGCGGAGAACCACCCGGAGACGAATTGTTGGTACGAGCCGCAGCCTGGCTCACAGCCGACTCAAAGGCGCTCTTGTTACTGTTGGGCGCGTTCGGTTGGGGGCTAGCGGTGCTGCCAGCGCGGGAGCCCTGGTCACCCGGCGGCCCGGCGATGGGACCGTGACCATCGGTGGCAGAAACGGGAGTGTTGGCATCGCCGTGAGGAGGGGGGGCACGAGTGACATCGTAGGTCAGAGGAGACTGGCCGCGAATACTGGAGGGACCACTGTGCGTCGGGACGCCAGGGCGCACGGCGCCAGTTTCGTCAACATAGCCTCCTTTCTCGGCAAACTGGCCCTCGCCGTACAAGGCGCTCCTTTGCCGCGCGATCAGCTCACGAGTCTCCTCCTCAGACATGGCCTTGTTGCCGTAGGGAATGTCAGAAACGAGAGCTGCGCACACACGCTGGTTAGCCTAACATCCTCTGAAGTGCCCAAGTCTTACGTGAGAGGGGTGGACATGACGGTCCTTCAGGGAGACATCTCTCGACAGTAACATGACGGGGCGGCAGGATGTTGCATAGTGGTGAAACCCCTCGGCCTGAATTATCTATTTTTCTTCATTGCAGTCTCCCCTTGGACGATGGAGTATGCGTGCTATACAGTAGAGGGCGGCCTACTTCGCTGGTATTGCTGCTCAGTGTGGAGGTTTCGCAGCTCCCGCTCCCGTTGAGCGGCCATCCTTCTCTTGGCCTGCATCATCTGTTCCGCGTCGTTGGATCCCCGGGAGGGCTGGTGCCGCTGGGAGGCGTAGAAGTTCTGGAGGTTCGAGTTCGGGTGGCCTCGGGCATCATCGAACTGGTTGTTCATCGAGTGCGGTCGCGGACCGGCTCCAGCTCCCATACGTCCGGCTGCGAGAGCTATGTTAGCGGGGGAAGGCCGCGGAACTGCCCGCCGATTGCGAGCGGACTTACTGAAGTCGAGCGACTTTCTTGCGGAACCGGGACCGGCAGGGCCCATCTTGGGGCCGCCAGGGGTTGGGTACTCACGTCGACCGCCCATTCCGTAAGACTTCCCGCTCTTAGCGAGATTCTCGTACGCACGATCAACCTCTGTAGGCCTAGCAGTCAGTGTCCGCACCACATCTAGATGATCATCTCGTCAGCAGGGTCTTCCTGCGCGCGACGACCGCCGGGGACGAGTGCACAACTACTCGTACCGGGCTGACCGTCTGCCATGCGCTGGAGAGAACAGTAGACCTACCCTCGAATTGGTAGAAGAATGCGAAGTCGTCCTGAGGCGTGGGGCCGCTGGCACCTGTTGACGGGAACCTCGCGTCAATTCCGGCTTCCGGTTGTTGAAGTTGGCGCTGCGACGACTGGGACGACTCACCAGCACGGACAGGAGGCGCTTGGTGTTCCCAGTTGTTTTGGCCGGGATTGGACCATTGCGGGTTGTTCTCGTAGTAGGACATGATGAGGTCGATGATTCTATGGGCAAGAGACCGGAAGAACGCAGCCGTGGTATGAGGGATCTGAGGCCTGGAGGCGGAAGATGTAGCCGAAATCGACCTGATTTTGTTCTTCGAAGCCGTGTTAGTCGAGAAGCTCTCAAAGCGACATTCAAGTCCGAAGGCGCGGAAGGGTGAACGGTGTCGCGAATGGATGTGTGGAAGGCGCCGTGGGTGTCAGGGGAGAGGCCAACGGGGAGGGACAGGGAAAATTAAAATTTTTGGGTATGGGCGGCGCCGCGCTTAAATGTCTCGCGGCTTTTTTTGCGCCGGGGGGTCGCAACGAACAGGCAGGGAAACCACTCACCAAAACGGGAAAAGAGGAACGGGGTTGTTTCCAGGTGTCGTTGCGCAGTACCCTCGAGTCGACAGCCAACGATGCTGCGGAGTCAAAGAGATATGTTTTCGACTCGAATGCGCGATGGGTATTTTTGCAAGTCAGTGAAAGAGAGAGAGAGTGTGTGTGGGAGAGGTGACGGAAACTTGGTCGGCGATGGTAGTGGCGGCGACGACGACGACGTGTTTTTGGGGAAAATCAGCGGCGAGTCGAGAGTGTGGGAGCGACACGGCGGCGAACTGGCGGGTCGAGTCGGGATCTGTGCCTAATGAGACGGTGCGGGCCAGGCAGGCTGGAGTCGCAGAAGCTTCGCTGGGAGACCCTTTTGGGTGCAGGTCGTCGTCTTCGGACCGTGGTGAGGGTAGATTCGATACAGAGACGGAAAGCAGAGAGCACGCAGGGCAGGGAAGAAACCACAAAGAGTGATGACACTTTTTTTGTGGTTTGTTCGTGTAACTGATCCCGGGGTGGCAGGAGAAGCAACCAAAAAAAAAAAAAAGGGAGGAAGAGGTCGGGGATGAAAGAGTGGGAAGGCGAGAGAGAGAGAGAGACACACACTTCTCACGCCTCACACCCCAGGTAATCAGCCAACGCGGAAGGCAGAAAGGGCAATCGCTGCTGCGTGGACGGAGCAGGCTTGCGCTGCAATTGGAGTCCGGTAGCGACAACAGGACTCTACCTAGGTAAGGTAGGCAGCCAAGGAAAGAGTGGAGGAGAGGGGAGGAAGGAAAAGAAGGATGTAGAATACCAATGTGTGGTGAGGTACATGGGAAGGAAAGGAGGGTACAGGAAGTACCTCACCGTCAGAAGGCATGGAGTAAGGTAGTAGGGTAGAAGCAGGTGGTTAGGGGGGCGAAGAGGTGCCAACCAGGAAGGCGAGAACACTACCTAGGTAATTAGCACCACCTTGCGAAGGAAAGAAAGCCGGGACAGACAGACAACGGCCAAGCGCACCACAACAGAAGGGGGGTGAAGGGGGTGTGCAATGAAACACCTCAGTTGCGGGAAAGAGCGGCCTGGGACCGACCCATGCAATGTGGAATTTATCAAGCAAGACCGGGGGTAGGAACGACTTGAACGGCACGCTAGGAGCTGGCGTCCGCTGGGAAGGAAGACAGAGTGGGGGTAAGCCGAACGGAAGGAAGGAGGAAGGCACGATATAGATAGAATATTCACCTTGCTCAAGGCATATTGCCGTCGTGCCTCATGTTGCATCTATTGCATTTCCAGCATTTCCAGGAAGCTTCTTCTTGTCTAAATCTGCTTTCAAAGCAGCTGATCCAAGCTAACTTGCCTTACCTGAGGTACGCTAGGTTTCTGAGATGAGGTAAGAAACTCTTTCCTTAACATCGCCATCCAATATTTCTGCACCCACAGGTCCATGGGTTGGTTAGACAGGAAGGCAAGGAATTACAAGTAGCGTTGCCTGCCCCGGATTCCTCTCCGGGCGAGCTATCTACCTATGGTATGTGGTCTCCTCCCTATTGCCCCGTGCTCAAGAATCTGCAGTGTCGGGTGATTACTCGCGGGCATCTAAAAATCAGCGAGGGAGAACGTCGCAAGCATGGCCATGGCGAGACGACATGAGACGAGACAATTCAAAGGCACGAACAATGTACTCTCTACGCGGGTGAATCGCGTCTAGCAGTTTTACTGCCCGGCCTTATCATGTTACATTCTCTCTCTCGCAGAAACCATACTCTCCAGAAGTCTGAAGACGGTTTTCTCTGGCTTGGAAACCCTTTCTCCATCTGATATCTCGGATTCAAGTGTCATCGACCTGTTTACCAGCTCCACGAATACAGACCGCTCGGCGGAGGAGTGGATATACATGGAAGGGCCGGGGGGGGGGGGGGGGGTGCCACCATAAAAAAAAAAGCCGAGGAAGCTTGTGGAGGCCTTCTCGTCAGTGACTTTCCGTTGCTCCCTCCCTGCCCGCGCTCCAATCGAATGAGATTCAATTCCGCCTGTGGCCAGGCGCAGTCAGCTGCAGCAGCCGAGGGGATAGATGGCTTTTGAGCATCGCGTGGCAATCAGTTAAACATGATCTCTGAGCGATCCATCAGCAAACTTCGTGGCGAACCAGGATGAAGTTCATATCGACGACCGATCCACTAGAGGAGCTCCGTGAGATTGGGATGAAGCAGTATTTCGACGTTATTGCCCCTTGAAATCGATCTGAAATTCATGTCTCCAACGAGGCACAACTCTGGGCCAAATCAACCACTCAAAGACCTGGCCAGGCCTGGGAATTGTGACAGAGTCTAACGATGTCTGACAGAGACAAACACGCTTCATCAAGTCGAAAGGGACGCATACATCCGCAAGGCAGAGACAGCCCTCCGGGGGGACAAAAAGACAAGTATACTATACTACGTAAGTGCTCTGGGAGATGGCTCCCCATCAGAATCTCCATCGGTGCCTTAGCGCTATTTCGATCCTTCCTGTGTCGGTACTTTTCTGTGTCTTGGGTTTCCCGCCTCTTGTTCTTCCCGGGCATTCCCATCCGCGTTGAGACTCCAACGTCCGTCTTCCTGTGCTTCATGTCCTCTTCTTCACCATTTCGATTGGACTTCTCAGAGCCCTGCGCTGGCAGAAACGGAAACACCAGACATCCAGAGATAGATACACCGTGGTAACCCCATCTCCACTTGGCCTCGGGGATTGCCCAGCTTCTCGACGACCCGAAATAATGACTGGACCGTCTGTGGACCGATGCGTTGGGAGCACCCTTGTCAACCACTCAAACCTCAACCCAGTGAACACGCTGTTGCTGGCCGGCCGAGAAGTACCACCTTTCTGCATCTTTCAGAGAAAGCACGGACAGCTTCCTCGCCTTCCTGTGTTTTTGAATCCTTAGTAATACACGCGCTTTCCTTACCTCACTTATTAATGCCCCAGTTGACGCTTCCTTCCTCGACGATGATCCTTACAACCTCACGCTATGGGAACCTTGAGAAAGCCTCACGTGCTGCTTCCTGCCGCTGCCGCCGTGCTCGCACTGCATGGCTGCATCTGCATCGAATACGTCTATGGGAATCCAATTGAAATCATCCTGATCTGCAGAATACAGCAGAAGCCCAAGGCTGGCTGGCCAGGATGGGCAGCAGAATAGACATGCGGATACGGATGCACGAACAAGGGGGAAGGACACCTCACACCTGCCGTCAACGGCCAGCACACGCAACCCAACACACACACACACCACCACAAGCTACGTATCCGTACAACGAACGGCTCAAGACTGGAAGCATTAAATGGCTTCGTGAAGCCCGTTCGCCATCTTTCCCGGCGCTTGTTGACGTCACTCAAACCCCAACGTGGATCACGGACCCGTTTCCCCGAAGCCTTCAAGTTCTTTCGTCGCTCTAAGATGATGCCTCGCCCGCGCTTTCGATGCCCCCCGAGTTCGCATGCAGAGATACCATTAAGCCCGAGCAAACATCACTCCAACATGAATAGTCGTCCATCAACGACAAACCACCCCTGCTTCTCCCTTTTCTCGCCGTATCCCAGAGCAAACAAACAACAAAGCCGTGCCCGAGAGCCTCATGGCCACCACTTTGAACCCCGGTACTAAGCAAAGCAAGGTGGACCGGTTTTCTGATCTCTGCACGGTTACGGTTCTCGTTACACCAGAAATGTCCATTCCGCGAGCCTGCAGATACCCCCATTTCCCTAATATTGCAGCTACATCCACGAGCTCGTCTTTACGGCCTTACAACGATCCTGTATAACCTGACAGCACGGCTCTCGTACCCTACGAAGCTTGCGATACGGCATGGTACTCCATGACCCATCCCCAAACAGCCGGCTTGTCGTCGTGTCGGTAATTAGCCTCCATCTCCCCTATCCTCTCTCCTCTCGGACAGATCTAGTCCAGCGGCTCGCCGGCTACAGGCAGCTTCGGGCACAGCAGTTACGTCAGCCGAAGTCCAACCACCTCACCTCGAGATGCGATTTGGTCGATTCACGTCTCAGAGGGCCGCTCTTCATCTTGAGCTACGTGCTTTGAGCTCTGGGGGCCGCCCTAGTCGACCTTGCCTTATCCGCTAACCAGGTACCGAGTCCTTGTCCAACGACCTCCCTTACCTCCAGCACTTTGGAAGCAAGCTAGCTAGCTCATCGACATGGATGTACCCGACTTCTGTTGACAACCCTCCTGGATGAGTCCATTCAGCTGCCTTAATGCAGGCGTGGGCTCCCTCTCGAAGTCTTCACCAAGCATCAACCAACCCAACTTCATTTTGCGGTTCCCACCACTTCGGCACCTCCACTCTGTGCTATAGCCCTGGAACAAGGAACTATTCGAAGAACGGGTTCCCCGCACAGTGCTATCCTTAGCACACTACTTTCCGCACCCATTCGGCGCATCCTCCAAGCTGTCTCCCGCCTTCTCCATAGGTCACGCATAAGACTTCTTGGGATTCCGTCGTCGGCAACGGAATGCGGAAACATCTCTGGAGGTCTTACACCGGCCCTTGAGAAACGGCCAAAGTATTCAGGGAGCGCAGTGTCGAGAAGCCGCATTATTGGCAAAGATGGTCATCATTCGAGATAATATCGACTGGCTAATGCTAATATAATCTCCGTCGTCGTTGCCTGCCCACACGCTCCACACTGCAAATCGCCAGCGTTCTACAAGTCCGGACAGTTGTCAACCCCAACACCCCGGTAGCGGCCGCCAATATCTGGCGAGGCAGATATCGCACACTTCATCTGTCGCAGTTCGGAGTTGGCCCCCCTTTTCTCTCTCTCTCTCGCGGCCCCAGTCCTCCTTGCAATCAGGAGGTGCCCTGAGCTCTGAAAGCCAGGTCCCCCAATTTACATAATCCATACCGCAATCTTTCCTTTTACTATGAATTACGATTCAAGTCCAATGCCAGGCGGCCAACTGCGCCTCCAATGAATCACTTAAACTGTGCGATGCGACCAGACCATTGCGAGCGACACGAGACAAATATTCGCGGAGACTACCCGTGGCTACTTTAACCTGCTGTTAGGTGCAGAGGCATCTCCACGCCTAAAACGTCGAAACATGCTGGCGGCTGTTTTTCTCTGACTCGGACCAAGGACCCGAGAGAAAGCGGCCCTTGACTTCCAGAACATCGACGCACAGCGGTTTCGGTCCCGGCTATAGATTGGACGTTTCCGAGCAGTAGCTCAGTCTGGGCAGCGTGAACAGGGCCGAGAGCATGGAGTAGTCTTAGTTTGGCTCTGATCGCAGTGACAATTGTCTTGAAAGGTCCAAGGTGGCACGTTCAAGGTTACTGTCAGGGACACTACAATTCGTGTCGTGTTGTGCCGTCACTTCTGCAACCCGTGCATCATGCAGCAAGTCATCCCACGCACTGCTGCAGGGCTGGCTGACTGGCCGGTCAGCTCCCTCGACTGAAGTTTGAACTCTGTAGCTGGAACACGAAGACCATCGCTGTACGAGATTATGTCGGCATCAATGATGGCGATGTTCAAAACTGGATGATTGAAGCTTGCTGATGATCCTGTGCTAGCCCGCGGCTACCGGATTTCACTTTCGATGGGCCAAAGGCACCGCTTTACGTCTTTTGAAACTTGAATGGAACAGTTTCTAACTCTTTCTCTGCCACCTCGAGAAGTGGAGAACAAGAATCATCCCTGAACCAATCTTTTCGGCAACAAGTAATCTCAGAAGTTGGCTCCCCGTTAGACTGGGCACCCCTGCTGCTGGTCTGGTACAACATTTTTTTCCTAGCCGAGAATTCCTCGTCCCCGGTGCAGAGTACCGCCAGGGAGAGCGATCGGACTTAATTGACCGATTCATCATAGCCCATTGGATGACACCGCCCATGACGGCAGCATCGAAGACGCTGCAAAGTTTTGTCTGTGTCTCGACATGCGGAGCTCAACCCGACGATCTGGATGGCCTGTTGACAAGCTGTCGCCTCTAAAGCTAGACTCTCATCCCGTCTCGCGGAACCTTCCAAATCTGTCTTCCTAGAGGCACGGTAATAGCTCCGCAGTCCAGATGGGCTCTCGGCAGAAGGGCACTGGCTCTCTGAATACTGTCGCTCGCAGGTGGGCCCCTGCTTCTCCGCCGGCCGGCGCCAAAGGCGGCTTTTTGAGGAAAGAAGGTTTTGACGGTCTTGGTACATGCTATACCGAACTCTGGGACAGTTGGCCTGGGCTGAAAAAACTGATATGTTGACATTCAACTACTCGATGAAGCATTATCCCGAAAGTCCCGAGTGCTGCTGCCGTATCAATAGATGTTGCCCAGCTGTGCAGGCCACGAGACCTTGGAGCACAGTTTACCACGCCTCTGGCACATACTGGCATGATGCCACGCCTGGCCCCTTCTCTCAGCTTCCGTTTACGGCAACACTAGGTAGGCTGGCCTCTGTCCCCGGAAAATCTAAGTCCAATTGGACGGGATGCGGGGTGCCGTAAAAGAGTGAGCACACTTGTCTCGCCCTTGTACGGCTCACGTCAAAATGACCACCAGAGTGCCAAGGAGTAAGAGATACTCTTCTCGTGCCTTAGCTCGCGAATGTAACGCCTCAACCTTGAGCCCAAAAGGAAAAGGATAACGGTTAAACGAGGAAATAATGCCAAATCTGGGACGAAATCCGGCGCAACGCTCCAACGGGGTCATTTCATCCCACAGTCGCCGACGAAATCCTGGTGCTGGGCAGCGGGAAAAAGGGACTAATCCCGTCTGGCAGCTCTAGGAGTCGGCGTCTAAAGACGACTGGAACAAAGCACTAATGCTGCATGTCACCAATGACACCGGACTTAATCTTGTGGAAGCGCTGCAACTTGCAGCCTGCAAGGGCTGCGACTCGTCAGAGGCGTTGATCTGTACAAGAGCGTACGATCGTCAGCGTTCAAACCTTCACCCTCACCTTGTTGTGCGAAGGCATTCTCGGTCGTCATCGGTCGTGTTGGTTCCGACGTGTTTTGTACCCCGCCGGCAGCCACCATCCAAGGTTTCTCGCTGGGCTTCACAAACCGGTTCGGTTCGAAAGGCTTCATCGCCGTGGACTCGTAAGACTTGTTGCCGCCGGCTTCACAGTAAGTATTGGGGTGCCACACACCTCCAA
This sequence comes from Colletotrichum agaves, assembly GCA_036785465.1. NCBI lineage: Eukaryota > Fungi > Ascomycota > Sordariomycetes > Glomerellales > Glomerellaceae > Colletotrichum > Colletotrichum agaves. The sequence continues at coordinate 112,624 of JAXISO010000102.1, read as the reverse complement.
AGCAGGAAAGGAAGTTGGAGAAGCCCTGTCGGTGATGACCGTCGCGGGCACAAATGCCCCCCCCCATATCAAACCACGCATGCGCCGACATGCAGGTTCTTTCAACTTGGTGCTTCGGCATCAAAATCCGGTAGCCACTCGGAAGTGCGCTACATGGCCTGCATAAAGCGCTCGTGATGTGCCACTTACAAGCCCGATACCAAGGTGATGGCCTTCCCTCGGGCGGTTTTCACTATCAAACACATAGCCATATGCGTCTTGGCGAAGAAAATGTCAATGAAGGCCGGTACGGTACCCTACTTCGAGCCTTCAAAGATTGTGTCATGGAGCGAGATATTCGGACGGCGGGGTGCGCCAATGCATCAGCCATTTGACTTCGGATGAACCCGGTTAATGACACACGAAGTAAAGAACATTCTGGTCGGTCCAGACAGCCTTTTTTTTTTTTTTTTTTTTTTTTGCCCGTCTCCCTGCCCTGCGCGTCGATTTCCTGCAAGCCCTCGCGTGGGAACAAGCCAGCTATATCCCTCATGCGGGCTGCATCTGCTTTCTGCAAGGTGCGGTATGTTTCATTTACCAGGGGCAGTCGGTTTTGACGACAACTCATCCTCGAGAACCATGACTACTATGGTTAGAGGAGAACTTGCGACCAAACAGCACTGATACAGCGTAGAGGCTGACCGTTGTGGAATCCGGTCTCGATTTCCAACTCCTTGATGAAGTCAACGACGAAACTTCACCCCAATGACTGCTTGTGTCCTTCTTCGACCTGATTGCATGTGCCTCCAGAAGCGGAGGGTTGCGTCTTTCCTGACTGTGTTCCACCTACATCAGAATTCTGGGCGGCACTCGCACCGCGTTCATTGGTGGACTCCAGCCAACATATAGCCAGCCAGGCGTGTGAATTAGATACGCGATATCTACAAAACGTATTAGAGTGAAGCTATGACGAACTAAAGGGATGTCCTGATGGGAATTCTCAGTCGCCCGCTCCCTCGTCGTTCTGGAGATACTCAGGGAGCCAGCCAAGTCTCCGGCGGCCCTCCATGTCGTCGTTCGGTCTTTTGGGCTACACTTCCCTCCCCCCCTTGTGGCCAAGGACAGCTATCGAGCCTGCCCTCCTCCGACAGAGAAAGCAGAGTGAGCGCCGGTGTGTTCGTCCTAGACGAGACGGTGGGCAGTTCGAATCGCACCCCGGCTGTCACTTGCTCCGGTCCTTCCATTCCTGAAAAGAGGTCGCAACACGTCAGCCGAGAATCGGACCGGGTTCAGCGTTGACTAGGACAGGTATAAACTACGGAGAAGACAACCGATGTACTCGGCACTTTGAGGATGATCCCCTCGTTTCCCGGGAAACTCGCGATGATGAGGACGTGCTGCGTCAATCTTAGTTAGGGATGGCGACGATACTGATCTTGGAGTTCTCGGCGAGGAGCGACGCTGAACTTGTAATATGCGATGTTTGTATCAACCGGCGCACTCGACGCCCTGATTCTAAGATGTCATGATGTCCTTCCTATCCATGCCCGTCCTATCCAGGCTCGCCCTAAGAATGCTAATGCGCGCTGTCTTGAGCCCAACTCTGAACCAAAACGGAACCCCCTTTGAAAACCGGGACGGTCTGATATGGGAGGGTTGTAGATCACGACGAAAGCAGCAGCAGCAGCAGCGGAGGCAGGTTCGCCTCAGACTGCTCGAGGAACAGCATTCAACCCAGTGAGAGGCGGAATCATGATGTACGCGGTCTGCAATCCCCACTATTGTCTTCTTGATGCAGGTATGCTACTGGATAACTGGGCCAAGTCGCAGGACGCCAGATATGTTGCAAGGATACTTGGTTGCATCAGTTTAGAGAAATATAATCGCGGGGTATTTTAATCAACTCAGAAACCCTTGAAACTGGAACCCGGATGCAGCGAAAGGCCTCCGTAGCCTCGTGGCGTCTTCGTGGACGCTGAATGGACAGGTCACTCTCACCACTTGCTGGCGCTGGCGATGGAATGGCAACGCATGGTGGTCTTGTTTGTTGATTGGGCACACGCACCACTCGCTTGCTCCGATAAAATGAGTAAGGTATCTTGCGTTTTACCTTGGTTCAGAAATCCAGTTGGGGTTCCGATGTCCAGATGGTTTCGTACAAGAGCGTACCTTGCCCGGATGAGGGCACCGCGTAAGGATGGTCAAGGAGATTTCTCCTTTATGCTGACGCTCACCAGGGGTCAATGAGATATGGCGTGAACACCATTTTGGCAAACGGTTCTGATCTGGACACGGGTTATCAAACCTGGTCTGCGCTTCAAACGTTTCTGCCGGGGGTGAAAGATGCCAGGCAAGTTGCCAACTATCGAAAGCCTAGGAGCAGAAGTAGAAGCAGAAGCTGGGCCCTCATCAAACTTTCCTCAAGCTGTCGCCTTGAACGTCTGTTTAAACAGACAATTCTGGTATTCAACTCGATGATGTTGTGGTTCGACTGTGGTGACACCTCTTACTGCGATGTCTTCTTCCTTGTTCTCGACCAGCCCAGAGTATTATCATGCATGAAGAATGGTTAAGAAACAAGAGAATGCTCTCTCAGGGCAAGATGGATGACAAACAAACCCCCTCCACAGGAGAATACACACATTTTGCTTACTGTTTAGGCTAGAGGTTCAGTTGCATCAGCATATTTACACATCCCCAAAATTAGAACAACTCAATAACTATGTTACCGCCCTATACAACACTCTTTCTATTGAAGTGAAGTGTAATGCTTGTTTTTCTTTCAAGGCACGCAAAATTCAAGGAAGAGTCTGACCACAAACCAAGGGGGAAAGAAAAAGAAGGGAACAAAAGAAAAAAAAGAGCACCGCTGGCGGGACTTGCACCCGCAACCTTTGGCTTAGGAGGCCAATAAGCTACTATTGCTCCACAGCGGCTTTGACCGTTAGACCACCTGATCTCTTTGTTGTTGTTGATGAAAGTCAACGGGAAGCCGCGTCAAGTGGGTGGGTGTGCGGCTGTGTGCTGTAGATTGGGAAGGTAAGGTAAGCAGTGCGAGGGAAGGTGCAGCTTGGGCTGCAGTATCTTTTTGAATAAGACAGGGGCTACCTAATATTGAGCTCATTGGGAGAGGACTAATCACAAAGGCATGCATTTTTCTTCTTATGGTAAGGCAGCTACCCAAGCAAATTATCTTATAAATTATTATCTAAAGAATAGTAGTTTTCTAGTTAGTAATAACTATGTTTAGATTTACTAGAAGGCTCTAGAGTTAGGTAATGATTTCTACTCCTATATACTTAGAAGAAGTAAATAAAGAGTATATTACTTATTTATACCTTTATATATAGAATAGTAATTCTTTCCTTTCTATTCTACTTTAATACTACTGTGTGGACTTCTATATAAATACTAGCCCCTAATCCCGTAGTATTAGGACTAGTTAGAAGAGCTAAATAAGAACACTGAATTTTACTTCTGTATATGAATTCAAACTGCGCTTTCTCACTCAGACGGTGAGATGTGAACCCAGCAGACGTTGAAGATGGTGGGGCTGCTCGAAAGAAGCTTTCCGGTGGGGGCGCCCCCCTCGAGGCTACACAACAGCTTAACTTAGCCGGATTCTCAACGAAGCTTGTGGCGGACATAGCTCAGTTGGGAGAGCGTCAGACTGAAGTCAACTTCAATCACTTAATCTGAAGGTCGTGTGTTCAATCCACACTGGCCGCATATTCAATTCATTTTTGCCATTTTGGGACTTTATAGCTAATAAGTCCTTGTCCAGCTGCGAAACATAATTTTCTCAATCGTCAACGCATTTTTGATGTATGTTTTATCTCCACGGGGCGCGAAAGTGCTTGTGTTAAGCCAAGATGCTGTAGCGCCATTTAGGTTCATCTAGAGACCATCCACCATGTGTCAATCACCCTTCCGCGCAAAGTCATTGGTCATTCGTTGCATGACTTAAGCTGTGCTGCAATTCGAAGCAGAAGGTGGTATCAAACTCATAATATTCATGATACTTTTGTCATACGTGCACTTGTCGAGCGCATCCCATCCTGGCCCCTAATGCTGTCATGCCAATTTAACGCCACGTATTTTTTTCCGTCCATGACCCCTCGTCATTTATGCATAAGGCCAGTTTTTGTTGAACACAATACAGCTTCCGTTCGCGGACGACGCAATGTCCTTATCCGTCAAGAATATGCAGTACTTGGCCACAGCAGCGGGGTCCAGGCCCGTCTCGCCGCGCTTGTACTCGGGCTGCGCGGCCGTCGTCTTTATCATGCCGGCGTGGTTCACGCCGTGCGCGAACGCGTCCATGATGTTCGTCGTGTCCATGCCGCCCAGGAGGAGCGCGACGGAGTAGATGCCCCTGTCGCCGTAGAAGCCGGCCGTGTTCTTGGTCACCGCCATCAGGCCGTGCTTGGAGGCCGCGTAGGCCACGCCCGAGCACAGGCCGCGCCAGCCGGCGTTGGAGCCGATGTTGATGATCAGACCCGGGGGCCCGCCGCTCGCCGAGGTGGCGCCCTGGGCGAGGAACTGGTTGACGGCGGCCTTGGTGGCGAGGAAGGGGCCGGTGAGGTTGACGGCGAGGACGGAGTCCCAGGTGTCCTTGGGGCAGTCGCCCGCCGGGTCGAACTTGTCCATGACGCCGGCGTTGTTGACCAGGACGTCGAGGCGGCCGAAGCGGTCGACGGCGCCCTTGACGAGTGCCTCCACCGCGGTCTCGGAGGTGACGTCGACGGCGATGCCGTGCACGCGCCCGGCGTAGGTGTCGCGGTGCTCGGCGACGACGGCATCGATGCGGGACTGGTTGATGTCGGAGATGACGACGTTGGCGCCGGCGGCGAGGTAGGCTTCGGCGATGGACTTGCCGAGGCCGCCTCCGGACCCCGTGACGATGACGGTCGTGCCGGTGTGAGTGGGCATTGTGTCTGCGTCTCTCTGTGTCTGTGTGTGTGTGTGTGTGTGTGTGTGTTGTCTGTGGCTGGTTTAAGGTTGAATACAGTTGGGCTGACACCTCGACGAGTAGACTGAGACGGAGTCAGAGAGCGAGTGAGTGGATGAGTGAGACAATCGTTGGGTCGATGAGACCATCTGATCCAGACGTGAAGGCTCAGGAGACAGTGGACCGTGGACGGAGGAGCTAAGTAAATCTTTGCGGGGCGGGTTACGGGGACCGATGACCCTCAATTGGTGGCGCATCGGCGGTCGTTGACGTGCTCGTGGATTGTCGGCTGTCTAACCCGTTCGAATGAGTCGTATTCGGTTCGGCGATGCCTCTTTGGCTTCTCCCGCCGGGTGGCTCTATTCTCCAACACCCCCCATCACTTACATGCTGTCACGCAGGCTCGGTGGCGGCAGCACCGTAGGAAGCTCACTCTGATAACCCGAATCCTACTCGAAGCCGTCCCGGGACTTGGAGAGCTGGGGTCATCCTACGGACATGGCGTCTCGACGCAATGGTGATGATGAACCAGGGAACTGGCTAATTATAGCACAAGGTGACGACGGACGAATGCACGTTCTCGAGACTGAAACCATGGAAAGGTTGGCTTCGTCAATCTGATTCCGAGCCAGCCATTCGGTTCACTGCCTCCGGCGGTGGGACCGAAATCGTTACCGCTCATTCAGACTGCTGGCCAAGCCCTGCATTTTCCGGGGTAAGGTTTCGGGTGATTATCTCGATGCCCCCTGTTGAGCAACAGTATGGCCAGCGATCATGGTGCGAAGTACGAAACTGATTAATTAATGTGTAACTAACTAATATGCCGAAAAATGGCGCATATACTAAGAAAAAGGAGGTTACATAGAGCCAATACAAATATCCCATATTTAGGCATAAATACATACCTCTAAATATCCAACTTATATATCTTACTTATAATAATATAAGCCTAATACACCCCCTTAGACCTTAAAATAAAACTATTATAAGATCTATACTATAATAATTATACTTATATTTATTATTCCTACTATAAACTTATTCTAAAGTTAATTACTATATTTATAATATATATATTCTATTATTATTTAAATTTATTATAGAAATCCCCCCTTAAATTAAATTTAAGGTATTTAATTAAATAATATAGCCTACTACTTAATTAAATATACTTAACTAAAAGAATTAATAATTTAACTTAAAATTTTAAATTTAATTTAAAATTATAAATTTCTATTAATTATTATCTCTTAATACTATTAAAATATAAATTCTAATTACTTTAATTATAAAATTAAGAATTATATATTTATAAGTTATTAGTAGAGTTTTCTATTTATTAAGACTTTAATTCCCTAATTTCTAAAACCTCTTATTAAAATAATACTTATTTAAACTAAGTATAAATCCTAAAAGGGGTTCTAGTTTCTCTTTTATTATTTTAATATATATTATATAATAATTTATATTATTAAAATATAAAACTTTATAATAAAGAGTTTTATTATAAAGTAAAAATATTAAATTTATAAACTTAAATTATATAAAAGAGAACTAAGTAAATATAAGGAAATCTTATAACTAGAAGGGATTTTATAATTAAGTTTTATCTTATTTTATAGCCTAGAATTAGGTAATTTAAATAGTATATTTTCTAATTATAAAAAGTATTTCTTAAGTATTATTTTTATTAATTATAGCCCTAATATTTATTATACCTAATTAAGCTATAAATTAACTCTAGCTTTAGGTTAGAAGGGCCTTTATAAATTTATTAATTATTATTTTATTTATTTTAACTTATTTAAATTTAATTTTACTTTCTTTAATCTCTTATTATATTTATAAATTATTAATATTAATATAATATAACTTACTAATTACTTAAAATTATTTAGTAATTAATAATTAGAGAATTTAAGTATTATTATAATATATATAGAAGTCTTTATTAAATTTAAATTAAAACTTATTTATAAGTTAAATAATAATAAAATACTTTTTTATAGTACTAGAGAGAACTACTAATTCTACCTTAATACTAGAGATAATAATTTAATACTATTTTAATAACTTCTATAAAATTAATTCTCTAAATAATATTATTATATAGCCCTAAGTACTCTTATAAATAATACTATTATTAATAAAGGAGGTATTTAAAGTATAAAAGAGAAATCCCTTATTTTTAGTATTAAATTTAATTACTAAGTACCTTATTTACTATAAATATATAAGGTATTAATTAACTATTTTATAATACTTAGTAAATAAGTTTATAGAGAACTCTATTAATTTTAATAATATTCTTATAATATTTAATTAAGTAATTATAATTATATAATTAATAAATTAAAATTTATATTAATATAAGTAAATTTTATTATTAGAGACTTATATAAAATTAGGGACTAATTTATTAAATACTATAGGGGTTACTATTATTTATAATAAGATTATATTACTAATATTAAATTTATTATAAATTTTCTTAATATACTTATTAAAATAGAGCTATAACTTATATTATTAATAATCTTAAATAATTTAAATACCTAGGAATATACTTAATTCACCTATCTCTATTATCTCATAGGTTAACTTAAATTTATTAATAATAACTCTTACCTTAGTATAATCTCCCTTTTAAAAGAGAACTATAATATTATCCACAAATATAAAAACTAGTATACTACTTATAATAAAAATATAATTATTTTTATTTAATAACTTAATATTTAGTAGTTATAAAGTTATCTTAAGACTTTATTACTATAAGAGAAATAATTATTAGAGGCTATACAAAGCTTTTCAAAGTATAAGGTATTTACCTAGTTTATTAAATCCAGGAGGGTAATAAATATAAATAACCTTATCCAATATTATATTCATAAAAGTATTTATAGTATTAAATTAAATTAATTTAAGGTTAAACCTTACTATAATTATTATAATACTTCTAAATAAATATAAGACAAATATTAATATATAAGTATTAAGTCTATTTTCTAATTAAAAGTCTCCCCTTATATAAATTCTTACCTTAAACTTCCTTAAGTAACTATACTTATTAAACTTATATATAAATACCTATTTAAGGGGAAGAATTCAATATTCCTTTTATCACAAGTCTTAAGCTGGTATAATATGTGTTGGATTAGGAGGAAGTTCTAGGTATGCGCGCAATTGCGCGCAGAAGGCTAAATACAGCACTATGGGCGGTGTATTGCGGCAGTATCCATTATAGTGGGTATGGCACCCATTATAATGGGTATTGGCACAATAAACTTGTGACATCTGCCCCCCCATAACAAAAAGATGCAATTAGCCCAATTGCCCTATTGCTATATACAGCCTAATATACCCAAATAACCACATATCTCAACACCAAACAAAAGAACTTGTGACCCATGGGCCCTACTGGCGCGGAGCAGCAGCAGAGGGGGTATCCCATGAGGGTATGAATAAAAGGGGCTGGGCCCCGTTCGGCGTAGCCGGGAGGAAGCGGTGGTATCCCTGCGAGGTTCGGCAGGGGGTCCGGGAACTTCGGGATATTGCGCAGCCGAGGGAGAAGGAGAGAGAGTGGCGGAGAGGGCGGCCCAGAGGGCACACAACCCTCTCAAAAAGGGGTATTTTGGCGAGGCTGAGGGCTCTGAATAGCCTCAAGGGCCTCGATTCTGCTGGATCCCACGCGCCTCCTATAGAGGGCGCGAGAGGGCGCGCGCGAGAGTAGTATTGTCGGTTATTGCGCGAAGGAGGTCGACTTTGCGCGGGGTCTCGAAGGGATTTCGGAAGGTAAAGCTGGTGCTCGCATATTGGCGGCGGGTGGTGCGGTAGTTTGCGCGGTTTTGAGGGGACCGCTGGCGCTGGTGAGCATATGGCTCTTGGTGCCCAGAACAACTGAATGACTAGGCGGCGGCGTATTTGCCTATATTAACAAAAAAGACTTATTACGAAATATCACAGGATCAAATAGTTATACTACTAATTGTCATAAGTCTTAAGCTGGTATAATATGTGTTGGATTAGGAGGAAGTTCTAGGTATGCGCGCAATTGTGCGCAGAAGGCTAAATACAGCGCTATGGGCAGTATATTGCGGCAGTATCCATCATAGTGGGTATGGCACCCATTATAATGGGTATTGGCACAATAAACTTGTGACACCTTTTTAATATTCTCAAGTCTAACAAATTTAAATATTCCCTTATTCTAAATAATTTAATATTTAATATTTATTATAGCTAGCTACTTATTCTAGTATTAATATTTCCTTATTACTATATAGTTTATAGGGACTAATTAGAGGTCTTAGTAATAAATTTTACCTAAGCTTTTTATTAAAATATCTTTTTAATTCTTATTCTTAATTATATTTATTAGTAATAGGAAATTAAATTAATTTAGGGAAGTCTCTCTCACTTATTTTCTTATTAATAACCTTATAGTAATACTTAACTAATAATTAACTTATCTAACTAGAATTCTCTAATTAAATAAGGTATTATTATAGAAACCTCTAGGCCTTCCTCTCCTTATTATTATTAAATAGGAAATTAGGTTATTTACTTACTCTAGAATTTTAATTAACTTAGTAACTTATTATTACTCCTAGGTAATATTTATCTCTTTTACCCCCTTAGTTTAACTAGTTAGTACTATTAATTATTCTCTTAAGAATACTAAACTTAGTAATTATATATTAATATTCAACTCAAATTAACCCTTCTTAAGTAACTAAAAATTAACTTTATAGAGTTACTTATTTCTATTCTATAGAATAAAGTCTATTAATAACTCTTCCATAATTAGGTCTAGATTCTTAACCTTAAGTTACTTAAATATAAACTAAAGTTCCTATTAGTATAATTAACTAATATCCTTAATTCTTAAATTATATATAATATTCTTATTAAAAATAATATTATAAGTTCAAAGAACTTTACTTAATAAAAGTACTTAAATTCAATAAATATTAGTACTATTATAACTATAAAGATAGTTAATATATACTCTTAATAGAGTCTTATTTATATATTACTTATCCCTCTTATAGGTCTTTATTAATAAGTATACTTAATATTTATATCTCTTAAAATAGTTAACTTATAAGAGCTCTATTTAATAATAGGAGGTATTTAATTATTTATTAAACTAGTTATTAATAAGACCTTCTAAAGTCTTCTATCCATAGTAATAATAACCTAGTCTATTTACTAGGTAAATTATTATTCTAATAAATTCTAGTACTATGAATTTAGGAAATTATAACTAATATCTTAGAGATCTTATAATTATAAATATAATCCCACTATACCTCTTAGTAGGGTTCTAAGTACCTATATAATCTATTAATTTTTTAATAAGTATTCCTTCTATTATTACTTAAATATTAAAAATATTCCTAAGAGCTATATCCTAATTAAATTAAATAATAAATACTATAATACTATATTATTATTTAAAATAAGTAATAATCTTTCATATTACCTAAAAGCCCTCCTTTCTAATTCTTAGGGTTTATCCCCAAATAAAGTCTAACTATTAATCTATAAATAATAAGAAGTATTTCTCTCTATTATAAGTATTACTTATAAAAAAGAAATTAATAATAATATAATTCCCTAGTACTATAAGCTAATAATTAGGAGGTCTCCTTAAGACTTATTAAATTACTTTACTAACTACATAGGTTTTATATTTATTCTTAATAATCCCCTTTAATTTAATACTTATAATAATCTTTATTATTTATTCTAGGCCTCTTATACTTAAATAACCTAGTCTTTTATATTATAACTAAGCTTTAACTTTTAAGAATTACTTATCCTTAGAGAATTTAAACTTAATATATAATTAATTATTACTTCTAATATTAAATTAAACTTACTTAAATTTATTCTCTTCTTCTTCCTAAGAATAATATTTAATAATATATTATCCTAGTTAATAAAGAGTAAAATAAAGAACCTCTCCCTTTTTATTTTTAAGTCCTAGAATCTTAATAATAAATATAAAGCTTTTATCCTAAAGAACCTTTATTAAGAGTAATATTATTAAGTATAATAAATAATACTATATATTTAAAGCTAGTATACTCTTCTTTCCTATACCCCCTTAATTAAGCTTAATTTTTATTTTACTAATTACCTCTATAATAACTATCCCTCCTCTTATAAGGATTTACTTTTACTAAGTATAATTAAAATTACTTATATAATTAATATTATTATAAATATAAAATATAATTCTATAATTAATAATTATACTACTCTAGAGAGTATTACTAATAATAAAACTTACTTATTTAAAAGTATAAAAAGAGGAAAAATAAACTAATTTATTATTATTTTAAGTATCCTAGTTATAAAGAAATATATTTATCTTATTATAATAATCTTAGAATTAAAATCTAAATTATAATACCTAATAACTATTATTATTATTATTCCTCTAATTATTAAATAATAATAATTTATTACTTAGTTATTTAATCTCCTTCTTTAGCTTCTCCTTAATACTCTAGTTCTCTAGTCTATTCAATTATACTTATCCAGCCTTAATATATTTCTTATTTATTATAAAATTAGAGTTATATAAAAACTTTCTCTTATATAAGTTTAAATAATAGTATTCTAATACCTAATAATACTTATAATATACTAGGTACTCTAATTTACTATACTTTTACTTCTTCTTCTTTAAACCTTTTAAGTTTTTATCCTCTCCCTACTAAGTTATAAAACTTAAGTCCTTAAATTACTTTAATAATAAAAACTTAAATAATATAAGTTAATTAAAATAAAATATTTATACTTAATAATAAAATTAATAAACCTATTTTATACCTAGTATTTATATAAAAAAAATTAATTATTTCCCTTCTCTTATCCCTTATTTTTATAATTATTATTTAAAAAGGAGAAAGTAGTACTAATATAATAATCTAGAATTATTTCTTTAATAGTATTTAAAAAATCTAAGACTTAAAAAGTAGAACTTATTAAGAATAATATTTTTATTATTATAACTTCCTTTAGTATTTCCTAATAAATAATTAATTATTTAAATACTTAGAATTATTTAATTAATTAAAAATAAGTATTATATTATTAGAGAATATAATATTATCTTAAGAAGTTATTTAATTAAAGTTATTATTATAGGGCCTTAAGAGTTAATTAAGAATTAAGTTAATTAATTACTTAGTTAAAATAAATTTAATTAATTAATATTATAATATCTCTATTTAATTTAATTAGGTTATTCCTAATATACTTATAATTCTCTAATTAACTTTAATACTTAAACTTAGTAATTTAAACTCTATTATTAAATAATAGATTATTATTTAATAATAATATAAAAGTAAACTTTTTATTATTAGTAATTTTATTTAAATTAATATACTCCTTAACTCTATACTAATTAATAATTATTATAATATAATTAAATTATTTAATTTAATTATTATTACTATATAAATATAAAGTATTTATATTTATATTATTTAAACTTATTTTAAGCTTCTCTTATTTAGTAATTAATTTAAGGGATTTTAATTAATTTAAGGAATTTATTATTACTTAGTAGGAAATTATTTTCCTCTCTTTCTAAATTTTTTTTCTATTAATAATTATTTTAAAGGGTACCTAATTAATTTCTTTAAACTTCCCCTATTTATTATATATTTAATATAATCACTAGTAGTATTATATAATTAAATTGGATACTTAGAGTTATAATAACTTTAATTGTAAAAAAATCTACTCTATAGCTAATTTATAACTTTAATTATTATTAAAAAACAACTTCACAATTCAAAATACTCTTACTAGAAATTAACTAGGCTTATAACTATTAAGTAATAATATAATTAGTAATTATAATATAAAATATAAAACTAATTAATTAATATATAACTAACTAATATACTAAAAAATAGTATATACACTAAGAAAAAGGAAGTTATATAGAGCTAATATAAATATCCTATATTTAGGCATAAATACATACCTCTAAACATCCAACTCATGCATCTCACTTATAGTGATGTGGGCCTAACCCCCCCCCCCCCCTCTGATTAGATCTCAACTGGCCTGCAGGTGCAGCAGACACAAATACAATTGGGAGTCCCCACTGTTGACACTTGCCAAGGCGCACGTGGGATGAACTCTGGCCGCCCATCAGACTAACCATAATCGCGGTGATTCAGCAAGTCACCCTAACTTTGTTCTAAAGTCTGTCAAATGGCAGGCTTCTTGTGCCTTTTGCCACCCAGCCATGCATTTCCTCACGCAACATACGGTTTGGGGCCCATCAGAACAAAGAAGCTGACGCCTGGTTGCAATATGCGCCACGACTTTTCACGACGGTCAATATTACTCAAGTTGGCAATTTTGATAAACTTGAGAATCGTTTCCCGCCGAGGCATTCCGACAACACATTTATGTGAAGCCGGTCTCTTCCTGCATCCAGTATCAAGCGACATACATTGGTAGCTCTACATGACTAGCGAGTTCTCGAGGCCCGATGTCGCACAACCTAAGCTGTACTCTAGTGTAAGGACATATCGGCGTGTTTCATTGGTCTCCGGAGGAGACGAGACGGATAGCTGACCTCAAAAAGAGGCCTGGTTACGACCATACTCAGCAACCGCTCCACTGAGTCGACAATGGGCAGCGTTGTCTTTTTAAAACCTTTCCATCCAAAGACATGGGTAAGTGCCAGCAAAGAAAGGCGAGAATCTGACCTTGAGGAACCAGCTCTCGCGAGACTTGCCGTTGACTCGGTCCCCGAACAGCACAAGCAATGGATAGTCAAGCTTTATTTTTATTAAAAGCTACATATAGACTGGGAAAATGAAAGACCCAACGGTCCTTGGGTTCGGGATTACTCACCAAGAGAGCCAAACAGACCCTCGACGTACTCACGAAGCTCCCCGATAACCTGCGAAAAGCTGAACTTACCTTGCGCGTTCGCGCGTGCAGCTGCCTCGAGCTGCTCGATGTACTCCAGATTCTGTCGCCGGACATCTTCGCGACGGCGGCCGGGAGGCAGGGCCCGGGTAGGCTTGAAGCGCGACAGAGGGGTGGGGGCAGCGGCGGCATTTTTGGCCTCTAGTCCCTGCCGGATCTGGGCTTCCTCCTGGACCTCCTCTTGTCGAGCGTGGAGGGCAGGCTCCATGAAAGTCGCGTTGTCGTGGCTGCCCGGCGAACACGAGTTACGACAATGCTGCGGTTGTCGTTGTTGCCGGTGGCGAGGCGGGGAGGTACACGTTTCCTGAGTGGTGGTCAGCCAAGATTCCTCGCGTTGGTCCACACTGACGTCTTTGACGTCTTGCTCGACGTCCTCGGGGCAATAGCAGTCCATGGATGCGTGCCACTTGCTGCGGAAACTCGCCGTTCAGAACCTTTTCTCGGTGTTGCAGTTGGTCCGGTGTGAGGTCCCAGCGATCGTGACGCGGCACTAACCACGGCTTTGTTGAACGTGGAGGATTTCGCTCATTCTTTTTCTTGGCCGTTTGGTCTGCCGCGATGTTAGCTTGGTCAGTAATATGAAGGTGGGGGTGAGTTTGAGGTTTTGTTAGATCGATCTGTTTCCGACCTACTACGTGGGGGGTTCGTGAGTCTGAGAGTCGAGATTTGATGCTGAGATGGCCGTGTTTTGCTCAAGGTTGGTGGAGATCGGATGGAGATGAAAAATGCGAGAAGTAGGTCCTATAAGAAGTAAGCGGCTCTCACGAGGAATAAACTCACCGTCTTCAGATGCTGTGGCCGAGCGGGTTCATGCTTTGTCTTGATCTTCCCTTGATCAAGGTCAAAATCGCTGACTCTTTTACGTCACACAATCTCGAAACTTGTACACACCGCTGTCCCCTTGACTTGGTTCGAAGAAATCGGAGCCTAACTCCAACCCGAAACCACATGGGATGACACAAAAGGAATGCTAGGGGCTTGATAACTCATTCATCATGTATTAGGGTTACTCCAACAACAATGCTATGTGTATTTTTGTTTGTTCTCGGGCCAGCTCTTTCTTGAGCGTCCCGCTCTCGACGTTCGTTTGAGGGTCTCCAACCATCCGGCCGAGATATGCTTTGACAACTGCTTACTGACCGCATTGTCCCTCGATAAGCTGAATGTCGCCGTTGATGTTGCACTGGCCGTCAGCCTCGCAGGAGCCGGCGCCAGTTCCGTCGGTGCAAGCCAAGCCTTCGTTTTCGGCAGCGGCGGCCTCATCGACGTCGCCGTTATTTCCATCATCAGCGTTGTCATCGTTGTTGGCGTTGTCATTGTTATTATTGTTGTTATTGTTATCATTATTGTTGTTGTTTCCGTTATTAGTATCGTTGTTATCATTGTTGTTATTATCACCATTGGCATTGTCATTGCCGTTCTCGTCGTTTCCACCATTGTCAGCGCTGTCGGCGTTGTCGGAGTTGTCAGCGTTATCGGCATCGTCAGCGTCGTCGGCATCATCAGCATTGTTACCATCGTTACTATTGGCGTTGGCGCTGCCTCCGCCGTTGTTGTTGCTGTTGTTGCCACCGTTACCGGCAGCATTCTGACCTCCTCCGCCGTTTCCGTTGGCCACGGCACCACCACCGCCGCCACCAAAACCGCCGAAGCCACCATCACCTCCTCCGCGGCCGCCGCCTGCACCCCCGACGGCGCCACCACCGCGGCCTCCACCGAAGCCTTGAGGAGCCGGAGCTGGAGGAATCGCAATCAGCATACATGTCGAGACCTCGTGATTTACGCAACTCGGTGTGCTTGCTTTACCTGACAAAGCGCTGCCGGTGAGGAGGGCAAGAGCAAGAACAGTGAGGGTAGTGTAACGCATTTTTCTTTTGACTGGAATGGAACTTTGGAACTGAAGCTGAAGCTGTCCGGGGAAAGATTGAGAGGATGAAGCAGAATGAAGTGATCGTCAACGATCTTTTGTCTCGGAATGAAAGGTAGGCGTGCGCAGCACGAGGAAGATCGGTCAAAAGCTGGAAGGGAAGAAGGAGTACTACAGTCAAGTAAGCGGACGAGGATGGGAGATGAACGACTCGTCTTCTACCGGATCGACCTGGGCTTTTTATCTCTGCGTCTTCAAGCAGATCATGGCCAGGCAAAAGAAAGGGAGGGGGGGGGGAGGCAGTCATGCCTTGCCAGGACATGCCATCTGAATGTCTCCCACCCATCTCAGTCGATGCCTAGAGGGAGTCAAGTTGTCAAACTTCTTGGCAAGGAGCCTTGGAATACATCACAACCGCCGAACCTGCAACATCGGAAGTTTAGATGGCATCTCGTCCAAACCAGGTTTTGACGTCCCGCCTATGGAGACAGACAGCCAAGACGTCATGGGATGATTTCGGGGCTGGCCAATGGTGTAATACGAAAAAAAAGTCAACAAAAAACCAGGCCAATCCGGAGACGTCTTTCGCGGCCTGTCACAGCCCACCGGACCGGTCCCGGGGCCGTCACTAAGCTTCAATTCATGGCTGGATCTTGAATTGGAGCCTGGGGCTGCAGCGGCAGTTGTTTCGGAAAGTCTCCCTCCCCGGAGAATCGATCGACGGGAATACAGGGGCACTGAAGCACGGAAGACGGCGGTTGTCAGACTGGGCGGCAAGGCGTTTGTTGTGACGGGTCGGGGCAGTGTGTAGTTTAAGGATGGAACCCCCTCCCGGTGGGATTTACTGGGTTGAGCTGTGACGGCTGAGCCTGGCGGATTGCGTGGTCGATCTACACGCAATGTGGGTTAGTGACACCGGGGGTGGAGGCACCCGATTTCGGGTGTTCTTGGCGTATTTAGAGTATTCCTCCTGATGTTCCTGGAGGCCAAGATGGTGGATGTTGCAGGAGATAGCGGTCTCAAACATTCAGAACCGGTTGATGAGGCACCTACTTACTTAGACTGACTGGATGGACCTGCATCAACACAGTCATACCGCGTTGGTAGTGCTACCAAACAGAAAGTCGCCGTCAACCATGGAATAGTCAGTCACTTGCTCAGTCAGTTTTGAACTGCGCACTTCGCTGGAAGCTTCGTCATACTAGATTGATAGATGCCTTGAGGGGGACTCAGACAAGAACGAGAACTCTTCGTTCTTAACTTCATCCAATGTTCTTGGCAGCACGTCAAAGTTGAAGATCTCGCTTCAGGTGGGGAACCCATCCATCTAACAACAAATAATAGCAACGAAGGCGATCCGATCAAACGGCCCAAAAAATGGGCACACTAATCAATTATTGACTATTCACAAAGTGAGTAAAGAAGCCCTGCCTCCCCTCTTTCCCTCCCCCCCTCTCTCACTCTCACACTCTCTCTCTGTGGATTCATTCGTTCGACACAGAACAAAAAACGCCAAAACAGAAGATGCGGCCAGTGTGGATTGAACACACGACCTTCAGATTTTAGAGAATGAAGTTAACTTCAGTCTGACGCTCTCCCAACTGAGCTATGTCCGCCGATCTTCGAAATTTTCGCAGCAGAAGTGACTGATATAATGAGTGCGTGAGGGTGCTAGCCCTGATGTTTCCACTCGGGAAGTGGGGACATGTCACAACCAGCACCACTTCGGTGAGTTCGGTGACTTGTGTAAACCGTTAGAGTTAGTTGGTCTTCGATGACCTCTATCTACTGTGTGATGCCTTGCCTCACGATATTACTGCGGTTGATGGGGGTTAGGATAAGGTTTGCGTTGCTACACATCCGCATATCAGGAAGTTGCCCCCCCAGATTGTTGGAATTTGAGGTGATTCCATTATCCTCTTGAAGAACTATGAACCTAATGTCGGATTTCGGTGTTTATATGCCTTCTCTTTTCGCATCCAACCGTTAAAAAAAACCAGGTATATTCATCTTACGCCTTCCGCAGCTTAAGAACCATATGCTTTTCCTGAAATGTGTCTGACCATGTTTCCTCAATGCTCATGTGCGGCATTCCCACCCCATCCTCAATTTTCAGACATTCTGACAACGTCCTAGGCTGTCTGCTTGTTCGTCAAACCGGCCTATATGAACCCAACTCGAAACTCGTCCGCGATGCCCGTCGGGGCTCTCAACCCGAAGTCCGGCCGCCTGTGCTCCCGTCCCTGATCCCCCCCTGAAGCCGGGGCCAGCGTGTACCCAGGACTCAGTTGTGCTTCAGGCTTCTCGCTCGGCGTGTACGGCCTCCTCCCTGTTCCGAACGTCGGGCTCGCCAACGGACTCGGCAGCGGCCAGTTCGCGGCGCCGGACGGCTCCGGTGACAAGCTGTTCGGCGTCGGCGGCTGCGGCGGCTGCATCCGAGGAGAAATCATGGCGAAGTTGCCGTACTGCACCCCCCGGTCATCCCAACCTCCTGTTCCATGCTGCGGGTTTGATGCCTCGCGTTGCAATTCCACGGGCGGGGGCGCCTGACGTCGGTTCGCCGGCTTGATACCATAGTTGCGTTCTCCTTCCCCGGGCGCCACTCTCCGCGAGGCCGGTGGCGGACCGAGATACCCTTGGGGCGGAAGGACTCGACCGACGCGAGGCACAGAAGCCTCTGGGCTCGCCACCTCCCTGGGATCCGAATCCCGTCTTTCTCTTCGCTCCGTCGTTCTTCCACGGGTGTCCGAATCCATCCTCTCTCGCGGTTCAAAGTTCGACCTTTCTCTGGCATCGGACCCCGTGCGCTCTCTGGCCTTGACCCAGTCATCGGGTGCTTGCGCGGGGCTCCGCAGGGGTCCTTCGTATGGTACCTGGCGTGGTCGAGGCGGTGGAAAGGCGGGGCCTGGAACTGCTGGGTTTCTGGGCGGAGTCTGAGTCGAAGGCTCAGTCGGACGTAAAGGCAGCGTCTTCAATCCGGGTGGTGACGGTCGAAGCGCGCTTCTCGGCGGAGGGCTTGCTGGTCCAGACACGTTTGGCCTCTCTGCTCCAAATTTCGGGCTGCTTGGGTCTTCGTCGATATCCATGGAAAAGCTTTGTCTCCTGGGGAAGTGATGTGTTAATGTGTCTCGCTTTGCGGCGACATTCTGGATGATGGGCCTTGGGTAGAAGCGCTCCTCTTCGCTCGTACGCTCTGCCGATACCGTGGGAGAGGGAAGAGAGGCCGGCCCGGGCTTGTGAGCATCGCGAACGGTGTTGAGGGCCGTTTTCAGTGCCAAGTCGGATTTCGAGGGCGGAAGAGAGCCATTGACCGATTGTGGAGGGGAAGGATAAGCCTTGGATGGCGACAGCGGTGCTGGTGTCAGTTCGTTGTGTTTGAGAATGTCTGACGGGTTCAGACTGAGTTCGAACTGCCCCAAGGGACTTCGTGGAGCGTTTGAGACAGTCGGTGAGGCACTCGGCGCCAAACTTGGCCCGGGAGAACGCGGAGCACCCACAGAGCTTGCCGGGCCAAGGGCACCATCACGCCCGTAATGCACGTCGAGCGGGTGGACCCAGTTATTCTTGCGAACTGGTGAATTCGGAGTTCCTGGTTCACTGCTGGTGATGATAGGTGGAGTGGCTATGTCTTTCAGGTTCATCATGGAACCGTTCTTCCGCCCCATGTTCAAGTTGTTCTCGGATCCCATCGGCCTGACACCACCCTTGCCACCAGGGCCACCGAGATCGACCATGGAGGATGAGCCACCATTCAGATACGGGGCATTGGGGTGACGGAAGTTGGCGACGAAATTCTTGTTCGACATGGCGGTGCCGGGACGATAGCCATACGGTGAAGAGCCCCCGCCGGCTAATGACTGTGCGTTGGGATGCTTAAAGTCATCGATAAAGCTCTTGTTTGACATGGACGTGCCCGGACGAGAGCCATTGATCATAACAGGGCGCTTCAGCTCGCTTCCAAAGAATTGACCCTCTCCGAGAAGATTTTGATCGATCCTCTTCCGTGGCTGCGGCTTGGGTTCCGCCGTCTTCTCAGATTTCCTGGGAGGTGTTAGCCATTGCTTCGTCAACAACAGCCACACAGGGCGCACTTCTTCTTGTCAGCACCTAGCTTAATGCCAAAAAACGAAACCATGGTTGCGGCAGATCACTATCGCAAGTCTAGAGATATCAGTCAGCGCACTCGTGAGAAGGAAAGGGGAGGGGTCGTGGAGGGGCATACTGCACAAGTGAAGAAACCAAATTCGGCTGTGGCTATGCACAGAATGGGTCCAAAACCCCAGAACAGGACTACCAGGTCAACAATTAAAAAAGTAAGAAGGAGAGATAATCCCGCTGGACGGATTGAATGCAGTACCAGCTAAAACGATTGGTGCATGAATGAGGGTATGAAACAGCCCACAGGTCCGATGAAGAACAACCGGGAGTCTAAGATGCGACCGAGCAAGACGAGTGTTGTGGAAAGAAAAAGTGCAGTCGTGGCTATTGCATATGGGCCATGTCGCGTCTTCCCGGGTGACAAGTCGTTTGTAAGGTGTGGACTGTGGAGGGTTCGTTGGGTGACGGACAAGGGCGACGATCCTTATTCGCGACCCCAAGACAGTTTGATTCGTCACAGGCTCAGGGGTCGGATAGTGACGTTGTCCGAAAGAGGGAGCTCAGGATGGAGGAGCAGCCCTGTACGGTGGGCAGGGAAAGGTGTTTCTGTGTCAAGGTTCAGCGAGGGCGGGTGAGAGAGTTGAACCTTTTGAGCGGAAAAGAAATGAGTGGTGAGTCCTTGCTTGTGATGTCTGTCCAGCGTAAAGAGTGGTGAGACTGATTATCGACCCCTTCTAAAACAGATTTAAAAGGTACGGACGGCAAGGAGTCGAAAGTGGGAAAGACAAACGAGGACCACCTCAGGACGTTCTGGACGAGGACACACGGGAAACAAAAGTCGACGGCGACGAGCCCGTGAACGTAGACATCGTTCGGAGCAGACCGAGCTATTGCGACGTCGTCGCGGTCGCCAAAGAGGGGTGGACCACGACCGTGTGCGGTGTGGAGATGAAGAACAGGCCTACCTCCAGGCACATTTTCCCTCTTTAGGTTGGTGTTTAATGAAACGGCAGCCCGGTGGGAGTTGCGGGCACCACGAACACTTTCCTCGCTCCAACTGAAGCCCGTGTTGGGCGATCGTGCGTGCAATTTCAGCCATGTCCCCCTATTGAAGAAAAAAAAAATGGAAAGGAAAAAAAAAGGGACTTGCAAAGCCTCATGTCATGCAACGACCTTGGGCCTCTGAGAGGTTCGAGATGACCTCGTGACGACCGGCGACAGCCCCGCCGAGGTACTTGTACCGAGTGCCCATATAGGGACCCCAGCTACCAGAAAATCTAACTTAAATACGAACAAATGCTGTAATCTTGCCTATGCATTTACAAACACTATCGGCGACAGCCCAGCGTGGAAGTCATAAGGCCATCCCCGGAAAATACCACCTGAATGGGATCCCAGGATCAAGGATTACGCCTTCATCATACCCGCAACCGCGAACTCATCTCCTTTTGAGTTTCCTGCATTGTGAACGTTCAACCAGGCTCGCTAGTCATTCGCAACGTGTCGCCCTCACTGCCGCCGCATTTGCTTGTTCATGCAGGCTGCGGTCAACTGAAGAATACATTACTGGCCTACCTCACACTTCCACCGATTTGCACTGGAGACTTTGCTAGTGCCGGCCTTGGGAAACAAGCAAGGGGTTTAATACCTGCCAACTGAAGACGTACGACGAACGGTACGTACCGGCCGCCAACTGTGAGGGAAAAAAAGGAAAGGGGGGGGGGGGGGGTTGTTCTTGGATTCATGCCCCTGGCTAACATGGGTTTTTAGCCTTCAAACAACAAAAGTTTCCTGCACCGGCTACGCCATCCGAATGAAATGAGGGAGCCTTTGAAACTTTTAAAGCAGCCTGCGAACTGCCGTGGCCTGTCAAACATATGGAGTCGATGGAACCCCATGAAGCCCCCCCCAAAGCATTCGACAATGCACCCTGAACATTCGTCGATACCCGGAAATGCCATGACCGCTGACATCAGAATCCCCCCGTGCGAGTGGATCGGACGACGTCAAAACATGTCCGAACCTCGATTGAGATCTTCGGCACACACATTTACTTCCGTATCCTCCTAGAGCTCACACGGTCTGAGACTAAAGAGAGAGAGAGAGAGAGAGAGAGAGAGAGAGAGAGAAATAAAGCCCACCGGATCGTCCACTTACTTCTCTTCCGGCGCGGCTGGCATCCCTAACGGGCGAGACGGCCCCTTCTCCTCCTGTTCGATAATCTGGCAGGGGCCGAGAAACCTCAAATCAACCCTCTCTTCATCTCATCGCCGTTATCTGGGGACCCGAAAGAAAGGGACGACGCAGATGCGGGAAAGGAGGAGGCGTTTTGACAAAACCCCTCCACCCTCCCTCCCTCCCTCCTTGGGAGACTATCGCGAAGAACTAACTAGCGGCCTGTGTCCACGCTGGGATAACGCGCCTTCAGCTGACAGCTCGTCAATAGCGTTGCCGCCTCGATGTCCACGCCAAAAACTCGACCCGCGCTTTTCGACTACCAATACCGCGCCCGCTCGGTCGTTGCCCATCCTACTTACTCCTGTGAAGAAAAATTCATGCACCGAAATTACTCCTTACTTCCTGGCTCCCCCTTCCCCTTTCGATCATCACTTGACTGCGTCTGATCCACTCTTATGGCATTGCCTTGGCGGTTTATCCTTCGGCCTCTGCCGTGCGCCACGGGCCTGGCGCGAACACGAAGAAAATAAACAGACGCGACGGGAGATGCCAACTCGGCCGCTTGCGCGTTGCTTGGACCCGAGTATCGCCCGTCCGCAGGAACGATACGAGACTGACTCCCTCAGTTGGGTGAGTGACACCGACAAACGGATAGATGGATGGGGCGGCTCAGATGCCGAACAAGAGCGGGAAGGAAGGACTGTCACGAGGACTCGGCACCCGTTCGGAGCCGCCATATGAAGCTGACATTATCTTGTTTACTATTTGCAGTCTACCGTCGTTTCCAGTCTATGTTCTGTGCCTGACGATCCCATCACCGATTCCCATCCCATTCCATCCCATACCCGTCCCGTCCCGTCCCAATTGTCCGATATCCCTGAGCCGATGTCTGTTTGATCTAGATAAATGTATGACCCGACTAAAAAAGGAAAAAAAAAACAAGGGGTCCAGTCCAGACTAATAAAAAAAAAAAAAAACTCCTGCCGCGATTCATTTACCCGAGGCCAGACAACAATCTAATAAGATGGCAATCTGAGCTAGCATTTCGAAAATCTTGAGATTTTATTGATCTTCTCTCTTTCTCTTTCAGCAGTCGCCCTTCCAGTTCTCCTTGATCCACTCGCCCATCTTGTATGTGAGGGTCTCGTCGGAGTACGGCAGTACGTCCTTGTCGCTGTAGTCGCCCCCGCTGAACTTCAGGGCGACGATGACCCACTGCAGGATGAAGTCGATGAAGACGAGATCGACCTTTTCCGGGTCGCCCTCCTTGGGAAAGTCGATCGGGGTCTGGATGCAGTTGGGAACGGGGTAGAAGGTGATGGGGGTGTGTTCCGTGTCGTCACCGTCAGTGCCAATGTCGTCCTTGGTGGTGTATCCGCTGACGAGGTCCGGCTTGGACTTGTCCTCGTCTGCCAACCTATGCTGGTCGGAACGGAGCTCGAGGCGGCGGGGCTCGCCCTCCTCGGTCTTGGCCTTGGTCGTCATAATGTCGTCCTTGGGGTGCATCATTTCGGGAATGCTCATGAAGCGCGCGTCGTGGGTCGCCCCGAAAATCTTCCCGGCCGAGTTGAGGAGGTCGAGGACCTTCTTCGCCACGTCGTAAGGGACGTCGGGGATGTATTGGAAGGTGCTGGTGAAGGGAGACACGATGAAAGTGCTGTCCTTGGTGAAGGCTCCCTTGAAGATGTCGAAGCGGATACCGCCCGTGTTGACGATCGCCAGGCGAGGGATGTCCTTTCGTTCCTTGTTGTGGATCACGTCCGGGAGCACCTCCTTCTCGAGCCAGGTGTAGATGCTGTTGTCGCTGGGGTACTCGGCGCGGTTCATCCACAGATCCTTCGGCGCGCAGCCGTACTTGTAGTCCAGGTCGAGTGCCTTGCGGGCTTTGGCGATCATCTCGGTCACGTTCTTTCCGTGCTCAGTCGGGAAGGTTGTCTCGTTGAGGCCGGTGTGGTGGTGTAGACCAAAGAGGTTGTTGTCGATGTACTTCCTAGACCACGAGACGGCCTCGGTCGAGACCTCGTCCGCGGACTTTGCCTTCTTGATGTTATTGATCGACATCCACCCGATCGTCTCAGAGTATCTTCCGCTCGCAATCGCAAAGGCATCCTTGTCGAAGGTGAGGGCGTCGCGCACATGTGCGTGGCCGCCGAAGAAGGCGATCGGCGCGTTCCAGTTCTCCTTGCGCAGGGCGGTATAAATCTTCTTGAATTCGGGCATACGCAGACCTACGTGCCCGATCACGACGAAAAGATCTGGCTTCTCTTCGCTAATCAACTTGTTGAACCATTCCTCCTTCAGCGTATCCTCGACCGGCTGAACCACCGTGTTGTTCGCGTTGCCGGTGAAGTCGAACAAGAAGCCCAGAGCAATGACGTCCAAGCCCTGGTTCTTGGTCTTGAATCGGCGGAAGCGCTGGGCTTGCGGCACCCTCTCGCCCGTCTTGGGATCTATGTAGTCTAGATTCGAAGCAATGTAGTTCTCCTTGTAATTCGGTACCGTGATGTCGTGTTCGCGCTGCGCGGCGTCGGCCATGTACAGCTCGTGGTTCCCCGTGCAGATCAGGTCGATGGTCTGCTCGCGGAAGATGTCGTACGTGAAGAGGCCCTTCGGGGTGGAGGAGTCGTAGAGTCCGTTTCCCTCGACACGGTCGCCCGTGTCGACGACCAGCAGATCGACGCCCTGCTCGTCGGCTTTGCGGCGCATGTGGGAGGCGAAGGAGACGTAGTCGCCCCAGTCGGCGGAGTATTGGGGCTCGAGGAGGTGGCCGCCGTGCCATCCGTGAGTGTCGGTCGTGTGGAGGAAGTTGAGCTGGCCCCAGGCCAGGTCGCGCATCGGGGCAGCGATGGCCGGGGGCGCTCCGGGCTGGGCGGCCGACGCCATTTGCCAGCAGAGGGCGGCGGTGGCGGCGGCGGAAAGTAGCATTGCTGGTGATGGATTTCGAGCCATGGTGGTTTGCTGGGTGAGCGATGTTGGGGAGGATAGGATGAGAAGGAGGAGGAGCCAGAGATAGCTGTCACCGGACCTCGGTGGGAATGCTACCATTAGCGAGTCATGGGCACGGGTGCCTGAAGATAGCAACGGGAAGCTGTAGCTAACCCGGAAACCCGCTACGTCAGCGATGATCCCTCAAGGTTCTCGTTAGGAGGATACTCAATTATAGCAGGGAATATGGAGGTGGCCGGGTACAGTGCTAACAGCTGTAAAGCGTTTGAAACCAGGATGGCGCAAGCTGATGTGGGTCAAGCTAGGCGGAACGATCCCCGGACCTGCAGTGTGCGCTAGCTTCGGCCAACAGGAACCTCAGCTTTCAAGCTGAGGATTTGAGAACCGATCCTCTAAACGTGGTGCTTACTGGTTGATACTGAATCTATTCAATTCAATGCTTCACTTGTAGTTTCCCACTTTGTTAACTGAGTCTACACAAGCCGTCTAGTGACAACAATCATCCAACCATAGGATATCCCATCGACTGCCGATGGACTACAGTACTTGTCGTGCAGAGATCTACCCAATGAGAGAATAGCTTAGCTTTTTCTTACTATTTGTGGTTGATAGATGATATGGTCCTGTCGGAGAAAAGCGGAACTGCTTTGTACTGAGGTCTACTCCATTGGCAGTCGATGGGATATTGTCCCTCGCGCTTAGTCTATGGCTTCCCACTTCAGTGTAATTCATAGATTATCATGTGCCCGCCTTCGGACGCTAGGTAAGAAAATAATGAATTGTTCGGAAACCGGTGCTCGGAGCCAATCTTGATTATACATGAGCTTGGCTGAAATGCTTTAATGATGTATCAACATCTCCTGGAGACCCAATGGGCCTATCGGCCAACTCTCTTTTGAAGCGTTGCCCTCGATGCCACCTGTGTACAAACGAATAGACACGCCGAGTCTGGCATTTATAAGACATCCTTGATGTACTGAACGCTTACGCCACACGCCGCAGAATCCCAAGAACTCTCAGGAGTTGTCTGCTTTGGAAGAAACTGCACCCAGCAAGATTTTGCCCACGTCTTCATAGAAGTTTCGCGTGTCAACAATGTCACTACTCATAAGATCATTAGCATTTTTTCATGGTAAGGTTTAAAAAAAATTAGTTGCTTTCCGATCTGCTCTTTCAGCTGGTCATTCAAATATTTCATACAACGCTCACCACAGGCATCTGCCGCGTTCTCAGCTGACTTCGACTGATAGAAGCAAATGAACTGGGCGACGGCCCAATTGTTTTTTCGTTGACGTTAAGGATGTGCGTCACAAGATGGCTTATTGGTCGGTCGACGCCGCAAACATTGGGATCGGCAGGATCCCAGTGGCCATTGGTGAGTATGTAAATGCTGACAGGTTTAGGCTGCTTGGTAACCTTTGTGACTATTTCGTCAAGAATCTAACTCATATCGCATTGCCGACCAGCAGAGGCACATTGTTCCACAGCGTTCCTGTAGTTCAGTCCTTGTATCTGCCACAAAACAGGAGGATGACGACGAAAAATACAGTTCAAATCTTTTGTCTGGTCACCCCCAGCTTCCTTCATCAAATAACCGAGAGCTCAACACGTACGTCCAAGCTGTTTTCGGTAGCTTTCCATCCATAGTTAATCGTCAACAACAAAAGTTTGAAGACATCGAATCGGTCAGCTTGTAGCGATTTCGACATGGATCTGATCATACCTGGTCACGACCGCAGCTTCTGTCACATGCCGAAGAGGGACGAGCCCAAGGGGTATAGCATGGCACGATAGTGACGACGTGGCGCTCGGAGACGGAGGACCTCCGGGGACCTACCGGGCGGTCTATATATAGGATGCGATGACCCCCCAACACTGGGATAGGGGGGTCAGAGAAGAATGGTCGTTTTCACCCATACCTAATATACTGACTTCTTCACTCTGTACCATACACCTCTGACAGCTTCCCTCCACTTTCTCCAAAGGCTCCTAAAAGAAGGGACTGTGTCAACGGGGTCCTGACATCTGGGTTTAAGCCTAACACGCCCACAACGAGGCGGCTAATGGTGCCTGACCTCTTGTCTTTCGGTCTTATAGAAATGCGCCATACTTGGTCATTTGGATGACAGGTTCTGACGGTACCGAATGTGAAGCCCGTAAGGTTTCGGTTTTGAAGTCTGAATTAGCTGTCAAATCTCTTGTCACACTGGGTCTTCCTTCGGGTTCATGGCGCTGAAAATGGTCTCGGAAACGAGGGGGCTGGTCCGGTGGCCTGCTTTTTGCCTGGCGCGTTTGTTCTGGCATCCAGCCAGCTGGAAGGTTCCTCGGAGCCATTAACTCTACAGAAACTAATAGAGGTAACAATAGAAATAATAATATTAAAGAGATATAAAATAGAGTATGGAGTTATATTCTTAATTAATAGTGAAATAATCTTTACCCCCTAAATTAAAGGGGGGAGGAGGGGAGTAAATAACCCTAGTCTAGGCTCTATTTATACTTATAAATCCAGTACCTAATTACTAGTCCACTAATAGGCCTCTATTAACTCCCTTATATGCAGACTTTCCTAGTTATTATAGGAACTTCCCCTTTTCCCCGATCAAGTCTCCCTGGCGGGGATGCCTATCCAGAGCCGGCGATTCCAGCTTCCTCGGCGTTTCGATAATGGAGAAGCCCGAGTCGGACCGGATAGCGAGGGAGTGTCGTCTTGAAGGCGAGTTCAAGGGCGACGTGGCCGGCTACACCCGAAAAGTCGGCAATGAATTAGTCAAAAAGGTGCTGCGTGACATCAGCGATGACGACCCCGCCGTTGCCCAGAAGAAAACGGTTGAGGCCATTTTCCAGCACGAGGGGATCCGCACCCTCGGCATCACCCTGCAGTCCCCGGAGTATCTCGAGGCTTCGGAGGAGGCTACATACAAAGTTGAGGACAGAAGTAGCACCGTCTTCCACAACAGCTTTGATACGTCTAAGTATTTCCCACGTACTATTAATAGAGCTTGTCATTCACGTTTTGTACACCCGTTGTTTTAATTAGATCTATTTCTACAAACTGCAGGTGTAGGATGATATGCCGTCCTCACTCAAGATCCTGGCAAGCGCTAAACATTAGGACTTATCCAGGCCAGCACCATGATCACCTACTGTTTACCACACACGACCTTCCGCTTATGACAGTCACCGTAAACATTCTAGGTTCAAGCAGACAGAAACGGAAATGCGGTCGGTATAATTGCAGTAACCCTTGATTTGAACCAAGAAGGTAAGCATCGTAACATTTACCTGGTGGCCATTGCTTACGAAAGACAGTGTAGGTCCTCAAGAGAGAATCGCGACAGCCGGTCTTTACTGTGGCGCTGGTTGCTGGAGTGTCTTTTACGCTCGTTTACAGAATAAATCCCTTTCATTACACATAGAAGCCCAAAATCAGTCTACACTCATTGCTATTACATGGCCGAATCAACATCCCGTTTCACATCGGCGGCGCTCTTGTATCTGTCAGTCCAACAGCCCATGATGATGTGTCCTCCCCACAGAGAAGAAACATCCGGGAAGTCTCCTATCTCGAACCTCTTCGTAACCTGTTCGTCATAGTGGTTGACGTCTCTTCTGTCCAGCCTGTTCGTAGCACCAGGCTTGCAAAAAGGCCACCATCCGGTCAATATGGCGTAGAGCACAGAGCCAAGGGCAAATATGTCCGTACCTGGCGTCGTCTCGAACTTCAAATTCCAGAAGCCAGCGTCGGGCAGTTGCCCGCCATCCAGGCCACGCTGTTTGCACACTGAACCGTTGAAGTCGCTGAGCCAGACATCCCGCCCGTGGATAAGAAAGTTCTCAGGTCGTAGGTCGGAGTGCATGACGCCGCAGTCGTGAATGTATGCTATGGCGTTTGCTGCTTGGCAGCACCATCGTTTTCGTTCAGCCATAGTGAGTGTTGCCAGTCCCTGCTCAAGGTGTTCCTGTAAGTTACTGTCGGCTTGGGCTAGTAACAATCCTTGGCGCCCATTGAATTCACGACATCCGTAAAATCTATTACCTATCAGTGACAGCAATACAATTCATGAAGGAGGAGCAGACGGAAGTACCAGCTTGTTCTCTCTGAGCACTTCATAGATACCTCGCTCCACTTCGAATCCATTTGCCCTGTCTCGATTGAGAGCATCGTGACCGTCGTTGGTGGAGGGGACCTCTCTTGGTACTTTTAAGACTGTTCGCGGCTCAAGTTCATATATGTTTGACGACGAGCCTCTCCATCGAGGCTCGTTTATAGTTGCCATGATCCTGTTTGACTCTTTCGTAATAGTGGTCAAGGGAGAAACAAAGGAGTAAATTAAGCCCCATTAATTGATTTAGGGGTGTGGGCCTCATAGAAAAACCACATCTTAAGGTATTCACATAGGGGGGCAAAAAGCACGCATGCACTGTAGAAACCTATTTCTATATAAAGTTATGTTTTAATTTAACTTTATTATTTTTATACTTAGAATTATTACTTTTAAAATTATTTTTTATATTTTAATAATACTTTTAAAGTAATTTTATATAACTTCTATAATACTTCTTTAATACAATTTCATATTTAACTTAGTTTACTAAGTTATAATTGTTTTCTATATTTAATATAAGAATATCCATGGTCTTACTTAATACTATTAATTTGCTGGGGCGACGCGTTCAACAGAGTTCACTATCGCCGATGACATCTTAAAGTTGACTTTTCAATTGTAAGGGTCGCGCGCGCGTGATGCGCGATGCCTTAAGAGTGGTGTACGGCACAGTCCTAGCATGCAGTGCTAGAACTGACGGATCTTTTGGTCCACTGGCTCAATTGGCATGCCGCCCAGTTGTTGTTTCCTCCATCAATGTAGACAGACAGTTACCACGCTTTCATACAACATTTCACGCCGAATCACGCACCATGGGGTTTTTCTCCGTGTCCGTTAGCTCGGGAAGCGAATTTGACGAACCTCGCTCGAAACGCAACCCTAGTCTCGACTACGACAATTGGAAGCGAATCCTGCGCACTCGTTTGGATGAAATCAAGTCAGTTGGAGCCTTCGCCAACTACACACGATACGCCACTTTCGCCAATCCGGGCCTGAAGATCCAAGGTCATCCAGCCTTTCCGCTTCCGCTCAGGCCCGCCGATGCCGAGGTGATCAAGACAGCTTGCAGACAGGCCCCGTTCGGCAAGGGGGAAAATACTGTCGTGGACACGTCAGTAAGGAAGACCTGGGAATTGGAACACACTGATTTCCAGCTCATCAACCCAGGATGGCCCGATTTCCTTCAAAAAGTCGCCCTTACGGCAGCAAGCGGGCTTGGACTCTTGGACGTGTCAGTGAAGCCTCATAAACTGCTTCTCTATGAGACGGGATCGTTCTTCAAGCGCCACAAAGACTCCGAAAAGGAGCCTGGCATGGTGGGCACGCTTGTGGTCTGTCTCCCGTCAGAACACCAAGGAGGAGATGTCCAGCTTTCGTTCGGCTCCGACCGGCGCATCTTCTCCACGGCACCTTCGTCGGCCTGGGACGTGAGCGCCCTGGCGTGGTTCTCCGACGTCACACATGAGGTCAAGGAGTTGACTTCCGGGTACCGCCTGGCCCTGAC
This sequence comes from Colletotrichum agaves, assembly GCA_036785465.1. Classification (NCBI taxonomy): domain Eukaryota; kingdom Fungi; phylum Ascomycota; class Sordariomycetes; order Glomerellales; family Glomerellaceae; genus Colletotrichum; species Colletotrichum agaves. Next base: position 82,016 of record JAXISO010000102.1, on the reverse strand, counting down.
TTACAATATCATTCAGAAAGGTCCCGTCAAGCAGTCGGCGGGCTTCTTTGGGCAGCAAGCGCAACAGGTCAAGCAGGTCCTGCTCCAGTGGCAGACCAAATTCCCCACGGAGGAAATGCTCGTGTATCCCATGGACCACAAGTACTCCGAGTCAAGTCTGTCTATGCAGAATATGAAAGGTCGAGACAGAGCAGTGTGTCAGGCTTTACAGGATGTGGCGTCTCAAAGCGGCGTCTTTCTGCTGTTCGCCCACCAGACACATACTGACGGGGAAGACGAGGACGATTATGGCTACGGTGGCTACGGTGGCTACGGTGGCTACGGTGGCTACGGTGGCTACGGTGGCTACGGTGGTTACGGTGGCTACGACGACAAAGGGGGGGGTGGCACCTCTCTCGATGCCATCTTTACACCTAGCGGCAAGCGAATTGCGACAGGCGTCGGTCTCGAAGACGACGACATATTGGTGCCAAATTATTTCAAAGGCCGAGCTCCCGATAGCGAGGAGGAAGGGGAGTTCACCGGCAACGAAGGCGCTCCTACTACCTACCGCTACCATGACACGGTGAGTGCTTTCGCGTGAATGCTCCATTACTAGAGTATACAATACTTGGCAGCAGCAGATGGCAAGAGCTGAAACATGACACAGGTGGCTGTGCTCGTCAAGAAGCGGAATCTTGCCAGGTTCCTGAGGAGCAGTTACGAACTCGGAGCAGACGCGCATACAGAAAACATGGTCGCACTCGTGACCAAGGACTTGGAAGAACATCGTGATAACGAAGCCACCAAGATCTCAGCTGTGCAGTTCCTGAAAAACGCTCTCGAGACTCATGGGGGTCCACAACGCACTGCATCTCCTACCGCCGTGCACTGGGCATTGCAGCTCGGCGACGTAACGCTGTTCCGGCTCGCCATGAGTGCGGCGGCAGTAGCCGGCCAAGAAACATACGGCAAGGCTCTCAACGTGGCGTGCGGTTACATCGAAGAACATTTCGGGGAAAATCCCGCCGCCTTTGCTTGGGACAAGTGGTGGGTGATTTGACGTCTTCGCTGCCGGGACATTGTTCATGTTGTGGTCACTAACATTTGATCAGGTTGGACGACACAACCAACGACAGCACCCTTTCAAGTTTCATGAACAGCATCCAACACTTCACACCCCGATTCAAATCAGACGCTGTCCGAAACTGCTTCAGCAAGTGGGCTGATTCGCAAATGACCTGGAAGCTCGAGACCCAAGCTGAGTTGAGCACGGTCGAGCTCATCTTCTTTGTCAAGACTTTCGAGATGCGCCACGATGATTTGGACTGGATCATGTCGAGGTAAGATAACAAGCCATTTCGTGCGTTGGGGATTTGCCCTACTTACGCGCGTTTAGTCTTCTCCCCGCCTTGACATCTCGCGGCACTCGCGATCTCATCCACCGAGTCCTCAACTGGCTCTTCGTGAAGAGGGGCCGGCAGGAGGCCAAGCACGCACCGCAAATCTACCAACATGTCGTACAGAATGCTCTCGCAAAGCTGCTGCCTACGGGTGAAGATCTCGTCTTCGCGACATCGGTGTATGGCTCGGCGACTGGCAAAGGACTCCTCACGGAATTCGTCTACAGGGTAAATGAAGGGCTCACGCTGGGAGCCACAGAATCGGCCAGCCAACTGCTGGAGGCCGGCTGCAACAACCTGGTGTGGACCAAGACAGAATGGGACGCTGAAGCAATCAGGCCGGAAGTCGTCGAGGAGTTGCTGACACCGCTGTTGACAACGCTGGGAAGTCACGAGATCCCAACGTCACACCGCGAGGCGATTCAAGCACTCCTCGAAGTTATCATCGCCGAAGGGCTCCACCAACAGCTCGAACCCTTCCCGCCGCCGCCCGTGGGCTGGACTTACCAGCCACGAGGGTGCACTCCTAATGACCATCCGAAGTTTGGAACTCAGAGCACCTGTGCCGACTGTTCTGCTCTGGAAGCCTTCTTGGTAGCTGCGGACCAGAAGACCTGGCGTTTCTCCGCGGCAGAGAAAAGACGCAAGCACGTCGAAAGCGTCCTCGGTATTTGCCGACGATTCTTCGATATCAGCACCGAACGCTCGAGGTCTCCGTATACCTTGGTGATTGAGAAGAATGGTGGCGAGTACAAGGCCGAGGTCGAGAGCTGGCGTCGCAGTCTTCAGAAGCTCGGCAGAACTCTCAAGCCGCTGCAAAGAGATATCGTGAAAGCGATCCTTGGCGAGCCCAGGTATCGGGAGCTGGTTCTTTTGGAGACTTTGCATGGCCAAGGTGTCGCGGGGACCGTCTCCGGCGTGAAGAGAGAGGCGGAGGATCCCGGGTCAGGGCAACCGCCCGCCACCCAGAGGAGAATCCGATAAAAGTGCTTGGAAGTAGGGATCGGATATCTTTGGCGTTAAAGCATGTTTTAAACAAGGATATTTCGGCCCGTCTTCGCTATCAAAATAGTGTACCAAGGGGTGGTATTCTTAGCTCCTGGCGTAGCAGAAGGCAGTGTGGACCCCTGTGACGATGGACGTCGAGAAAGAAGGTAACTTTGCAGACAGCATGACGGATCAGTTGGGTTGAGCAAGAAAACACCATGCGTCGTAGAGTGTACCATGCCACGTGGCGTTGCGGGCCAATCTGAGATCAGAGATGAGACGATGGGGCAGAGGATGACCAAGGCACTTTCACATGTTGACATAAGGAAATCAACTCGAGTAAGTCCTTCATGTGGAAGTCTGGTGCGATCCTGGATACCAGACTTGAGTCGTTTGCCACTATCAGCAATGATAGATAGCATGTGAATAGCCACCAGTGCCAGCTGAGAGATGCGAGCATTGAAATGAAGCACGCCGTAGGTTCAATGCTGAAGCGACGCATTTTCTCTCATACGAAGTTTGCCATGCCTTGCTTATCTACCACAATGCTTGGCAACTGGGAACGAAGCTCTCCCAAAAGCTCGTTTACCCCTTGCCTTGTCCGGTGTGAACAAATGCCACACACGGCGGTTCCAGCGTATCACCGGTCTCCATGACCTCGGGATCTCAAGGCAACCAAACCAAGGGCGTGCGTTCATTTTCCAGCCCAAAGTCCGTCAAGTGGTTCCGCCTTTTCCCTGGTAGAGATTCGCAGGTCGATAAGGCCTAGATTGTCCGTCTCAAAGTTCTCTTCTTGCTGTGGGAGTGTCCGGGTTTCCGGGTGGTGTACGGTCGTCTCAACTTCATCCAGATGGGGAATCTTCAGACTTCCTTGCTCAGGACCATACCTCGGCAGCATGAAGGAAAAGAAAAAGGGTGGCCGCCCACGACACCAGAAAGCTGTTTTCCTGACAACTCGCCCGTTCGATAATCACGTGAAGTGTCCAGAAGAGTGAGAGCACAGGGTTGAAGGGGGGAAAGAGAGAGAGATAGAGAGAGTTGGACGTGAAGGGGGGTGGTTTGATTTAGCGAGTGCGTGTTGCGTTCGTGGATCTGCCGCAGGTTCTGAAACAAACCCTCCTCCGGGAGGCTAATCTGTCATCGTTTGAACCTTCCCGTAAAAATGATCGGACAACAGGAACCAAGTGATTCGTGACGACTCTGGCCGCATACTTTCCTACTGTGCTCGCATTCGAAAAAAAGGAGACGCAACGCAACAACACCAGAGTTGAGCTGATGTGTTGAGGGTGGGTGCTGGGTCTGGGTGCTTCCCGCAACAAAACCTCAAATGAAGTGATTGATTGTTTCGGGATAGGTCCAACACAACCTTGCTATCAGTCCGTCTTGATCTGGAAAGAGAGGACTGTTGCTCTGGTTATGTAATCAGGATACACGGCAATGGTTTTTTTCTTCATCTTTTTTTTTTCCAAGTTCCCCCACTCTAGCTAAATTGCCTAACGCGTGCTGGTGACTCTACGGTAGCTAATACCCGTCTTCTGCATTTCGCTCAGAGCAAGTTTCTGAAGCACTGACATGCACCCAGTTTTCTCCAACGTAAATAGATGCAGAGCTCAGACCCGGGAACACCGCACTGCTCCGGACCTCACGGAACAAGCACATCATTGCATCATTACGTCCCACCACTCTTTGGGTCTCTGTGAAGTCCGCATTCGAAGTATCGCATGATTGATGGATTTTTATTTTCTAGATTCCTGGATAGCCACCTTGTGTAAATGTTAGGTCTATCTGCGTCTTACGGGGGAGCTACAGGCTCTCCCCGAGTTGAAAGGACAATGCAAGGACCATCTTCGCGCGCGGTCCGATAAATTTTTGTGTGTTTTTTTGAACGCCTTGTGTCTACAAGCAGACCCGTCCCCCCAACCCGTTGACCCTGCTCCAAGGAGTCCAGTCTGCGCCGATTGCTAGCTGTCCGCTGCGGCTTTCTATTCTTCGTCTTTCGCTTTATTGGTTGTCATGGGAAAAAGAAAATGTGTTTTGTGGTCGCGTAACGTGGTTGGCAAAGTCGGCCTTTCAGTTCTTCACCCTCGAGTCTCGGGCCGGACGACTGGCCCGGTCGGCCCGGCGATCGCCATGGGTCAGCCGGGGGGTTGCGGATCCCCAGCGTTCAGCTTCGGAAAGAAGTCCCTCCTTGATGGCCGCGCCGCGTTTTGATGCCTGGGAATGAATGAATGAGCATTTTTGAACACTTTTGGGGACCTTTTGGTGGAAGAGCCATACTGCGCAGAGATGACACCTGTCGCCAAAGCGGGAGACGGTGTTGTGGCAGTGGATAGAACCCTATGCGGTGTGTCACGTGAGTAAAGGTTTAAGAAAAAAAAAGCCCGAGGACCGTGATGGATGTGCTCACGTAGTAGTTGGAGCAGTAATAACCCATCGTGGTTGTCCCTCTTGTTGGGGTGATTCGACTAATCGAACAGAGGATTTCAAGAGGTGCGAGCGTGAGGAAGCGGTGCCGACGTTGACACTCGACAGGAGGGATGGACCAGCCGGGGGGGGAAGATGGAGATGACTGTTTTCAATGTTCGCGGAGATGTCTGGCAAGGTAGAAATGCCAAGTCGATCTGAAAAGGGAGAAAAATTGGAATGGGCTTGACAGGCACTTATACCATGACACGCGCAACCTTGAAAACCCAACGCCACGGCCGCCCAGACGCGGCACTGGGAGAAAAAGAGTCCATAAATAAACACGCTCAATCACTCTTGGATAGTCCGGCAAGCTTCCTTGCGGCAGCAGAGTAGCAGGCTACTGCCACGAAACAAGCCTCGGAGACCGTGACACCTGTCCAGGGCTACCCCTTTCACATAGCTTCCAGTCGGCTTTTTTGGCCCGACAAGCAAACCTAAGCCTAAATATCATCCGACGAAGGGGAGGGGAGCCCAGCTTTACCACTAGGTAATACATCGTACACAAGGCAAGCACATTGATACCACGGTCCAGGGGGGAAAGGTAAAGACGCACAAAGAAGAGGGGACAGTGTTAAGGTCTGTGTGCAGAGTTGCAAGCTTCGTTACCACCTCAAGGTGTAAGCAGTACTAGGACGATTTGGGGGGGGGGGGGGTTCCGTGGTCAGTGCTTGTCCGGCACGGTTTCCAGCTGGCCGGGAACCCAGCGGTACCCCTGGCCGGCCCCTCTTGGCCTCTTTGTTGCTTTGCCTTGAACTGGCTCTCGTGCTAAAGCTGGGCGCTGCTCTCTCGTCTGAGCGGGATGGCGAGCTTTCTGGCTGTGGCAGTCCGTGTGAACCCTCTTTCTGGCCCCTGGTTCCCGGCCGTCTTCGTGCAGGCGATTCGCGACGTTTGGGACAGTGTTTGCCCCAGCAGCAAGATAAGAGAAAGGGACATGTCATCAAGACACACAAGACGTACGAGGGCCCGGGAAGGTTAGCGGGGAACATCGCTGGCCCGCGGCCGGGGGCGGCACCTTTAATAAACGCAAACACTGTGGACGAAGGGCGTTCCTGGGCTTGTGCTGGGTTTCAGATGAGAACGAGGTGACTGGGTACTGAGCGCGGGAACTCAAAAGTACGGACGGAGTGGCTGAAGTGTGTACGTGTGCGGCAGCAGTTCTACTGCCTAGGTCTGCCTCTTGGAGGGGGGATCCATCCAAGAAACGTACGTAAGACGGTTTGCTGCTATTTGTGGTGTACTTCCTGTGCCTTTTGGCCCTGGTTCATGAAGTCCGGAGGGAGATGGGGAACGGGCGACCCTGTCCCCGGCGACGATTCATGCGGACGGAGTCGGTCGAGACCGTTCGCTGAGTTCCACGTTAGCCCTCTAAGGAGACTCTATGCGGTAGAGGAAGACGTTAGCAACATCTCCATACACCGTGGCTCTGGGTTGTTCAATGGTGACATGTCGATTTCTGCCACCATTATCTCATGTCCCGATAGCAGACCGAGGCGAAACCGTACCCCACTGAAAATGGCCTTTGGACGGAAACAAGTCATGATACAGGTAGTCTCACACATCGTTACTAACCGTATCGATGTAAGAAAAGACGGGCCGCCACGGCGCATCGGGGCGGCTTAGATTCAGGAGAGGCGTTGATGGTGTCTGGAAAGGCAAAAGGCACCTCCACCAGAACTGATAGCGAGAACGATTAGATAAGCCTACTTGCAAGAGGCGTCTCTGTGTGGCGCGATAGACTCGGCACTGTGCGGCACGTGCGCGGAAGCTAGTGAGGTCTGGTGGGGCCTCTCGATGAGCTCAAACTTTTGGCGGGCGAGGGCTCCGGCACGAACCCGTCAGCTTTTGGTCCAACCTTCACTTTCTTTGCTCTTTGCCTTTTCCCAAGATCAAAGCACACCGTGCTGAACAGCTTTTGCAGTCCCAAGTGAAGCTATTGGACGTTCCTTCAATAGCCGCCGACGAGACAAGACTGTGGGTTTTTAGTGTCACGTATCTGGGCAACGACATCGATTTTCGCCAATTGACGTCGTCAACATGGCTGTCTTCAATAGCAAAAAGTTCCAGTCGTCCGCAGACACCAACACCTTCGCTGCCAAGTACCGGGCGATGATGGCCAAGAGGCCGTTTCTGCTGTTCGGTCTCCCATTCGTCGCCGTCATGGTCGCAGGCTCTTTTGTCCTCACCCCTGCCACGGCCATCCGCTACGAGAAGCATGACAGAAGAGTCCGCCAGGTGACGAGGGACGAGGAGCTGAACATGCGACGGTCGGCGCGCAAAGTCGACATGAAGGAGGAGTACTATGTAAGTTGTCGCCAAGTTCGGACTGCCTCGCGAGGGAATTTCGCAAGGAAAAGAAAGTAGACTGACATTCTTTGGACAGCGTCTCGCAGCCAAGGACATCGACAATTGGGAGCAGAAGCGTGTCCAGCGACTCAAGGGCGAACACGACGGCATCATCGAGTAGATCTCCATCACGATTGCGAATCGCGTCTCGATCGGCTGACATGCCAAGGCTCTCCGATGGTTTGATTTGTCGGGCGATGCCTTGGACAATCGAGATGAGGCACACCACGAGATGATACTGCGCGCCAGGAGGCAGCATCAATGTTGTTTTCCTCAATGTTGTTTTCTTCGCCTTCACGGACCGCGCTTTTGGCATCGTGACTGCCTTTACCCTGTTAAACTACACATCATGCCGGACGCGAAAAAGCGGCAAGGCGCGCTTACTGGCTGCCAGGAATTTTTTTTCCAGTCGGCGCAACGAAGTTGAAGATCTAAATTTCGGGAGCATTCGACCCTGCATCAATGCGCAAAACACAAACCCCAATCCCTCAAGCCACTTCAGGGTTCGACACATCCGCATTGCCAATTTGACGTCACTTCCGAGCCCCGATGCCAATCGTTATCTGGCAGGTCTCGCGGTGCGGTCATGACCAGCTGCATGGACGTCAGGAATGCATGTATGATGCCTGGACGTGCCCCTTTTGTTGAAGGGTCTGTCTTGACCTTTGCTATTGGGGGAAATGCACGACGACAGGGAGGGTTTATCTGGGCGCTTGTTACGCGGGATGACGCATATTGCGGTCGATCCGGGGTCGACCACGTCGCGCTGGTCTCCACCAAAGGGGGGTCGAAACATAGTGTCTTCGATGGGCGCTCCATCAAGACGCCTCCCGCGACGGTGGAGGAGATCCAAGTAACGGGAGGAATAACATCGGTCAGGAAGACGACACGGGGTCTAAAACCAAGGCGTCCGGCAGGCTGGCTCACTTGGGACATGCGACTGACGACGCGCGACACGCTACTCCGTGGGCGAACATTCCTCGAGAAGGCTGAGCGGGCACCTACTGTCGAGACAATCCAGAATAGCAGCCCCAGGACCTTACTGATGACCGACTAAACGAAGTTTCACTCTCGGGATTTTTTGAATCATGAACGTTCTTCGGCACATCTTCAAGTGCATATCGCGCGCAACCTAAGCGCCTACATGCAAGGCGTAAACCATACCTTAACCCTTCGCTAGAGAAAGATAGACAGTGTGTGTGTGTGTGTGTGTGTGTGTTCTATGCTAGCAATCGGAACTCGCGGCCCTGATCTAGGCAGATCTTGTATGAATTAGGTTGCATCACGATCGAGCTGCGTGGTGTTTTTACGGGGTTTTCCAGGGCGTGAAGCCAACAGTTCAAGTGTCGGAAACACGTCAGCCCAGCTGCTTTAGGTAGGTAGTTCTGGCAAACCTCAACATTCCAAGCGGCCGTTTCGTTTCAACACCTCGCGCTGTACACAATCTGTCGATCATGTTACAGCATGCGACACCACAGCTTCAAAGAAACTTCCGCGATCCCTTTCGGGGGGGGGGGGGGGGGGCACTCGGTACAAGTACCCTCGGCAAGTGGCGAATGAAACAAAGCGACAAGATTGTTCGATTATCAACAGGCCGGTCGGCCATGAACAGAGAAGATGATGACCCCTACGAGAAGGAAGGCGGTCTCAGAAAAACGGGTGGCCGCGGACGAAAACCAGGTTCCTGCAAGATCGGGATCGTCGGGGGGGATGCCGTCACGTCACCCACACACCCGCACCCCCCCGGGCGCGGCAGGTATAAGGCCCCGGCAGGTTTGATGCCCAGCAGCCCGGCTCTGATGGGAGGAACGCCTGGCTCCCGTTCGGTGATAAGTGATGGAAAGAGAGAGGAGGGGGGGCCCGTTCGTGTGTTTCGTGGCTCATTGGTTTTTGATGGGAATTCCTGGATCACCTCAGCATGGCGCGGGAAACCGTCTGACGCGAGGATCCGGTTGGATGACGACCGCCGCATTGACTCTTCGATTACCAAGATCTTCATATTGCCTCGATGACCATTCGTTGCGTGGTCTTCCTGTTTTGTTTTCCTGACGCGATCATGCGAGGCTGTACCTGCGGTGTGAATAATAGTAGCTGGCGGCGCTAGGCGACGTATTACACTCCCGCTCCGCCTCTCGCGACCTCACTTACGAACGATCTCTATTCTTGGAAATGGACTCGTGTCAGGATCCACTGGAGAACTTCCCCCGTGTCTCTCGCTTGTCCTTTCCCCCCACCCCTTGGGTTCCCAACGATCCGGGTACGTCAAGCACGCAGGCTTTCTCGCCTAAGTAGTCCTAAGGGCGAGGGACTTTTTTTCACCGCGGTTCTTATCTTTCAACGTTTCGCGGTCCGATCAATCGGTAGTTCTGCGTGGTCCAAGCATCATCACTAAGCGGGGAATTATCGTCGACGTCCGGCTTTTCCTATCGACCGATCGACGAGAAGCGTCGAGAACCTCTGGAAATGCGAGGGAGCGGTGGAGGCGACGGAAATCGTACGGCGAAGGAAGGGGAAGAGTATAGTTCTAGTGATTAGATGAGGGTGTGCATGACGAGACGGGATGGCAGGCCACGGTTGGCAAAGCTGGTGGTGGTATCACGATCCAATCAACTCCTTCTTTGGATGTCTTCTCCCCCCCCCACCCCAATTGTAGGTGACACACGTCTCTTCAAAACCCTTTTTGATGGAGGGAGGGAGCAGTTGTTTTTTGCTTTACGCAAGCGTGACGTGCCCTTGGAAAGCACCTTTGAGCACGTCTTGAACGTTTCGTCGACGCGATCGAGATTGAGCTGCCGTGTGTACTGCATGCAGCAAGGTGATGATGGGAGGAGCTCCTACTCCGAGGTTGGTCACCATTTGGACCTATCGAAACTCTGCGGAGCATCTTCCGGAGCCACCTCTCGTCGCTGGTCAGCTGAGCGAGAGCCCTATTGCGCGGTGGTGTTTCCATTTCACCATTGGAATCTTCCTCGGCGTGGTGGGCCAATCGGAGATGTGGACTGACATATGTTTCTAGTTTGGGGGGGAGAGAGGCTATGGGGTTTTCCCTTGAATTCCGGACGCCCGGCATAGCTTTTGGGGGGGGGGTTCAAGGAGGAGTTGGTCCGGCCGCGTGGGATTTTCCATCCGCGGCGGGTCCTCTGGGGAAACCGTAACCGAAGCCGAGAGAGAGGTGTTTGCAGAAAAGACATGGATGCCGCCGGGTTTTGGGAAATAGAGTTTGTTGTTGTTTGGTTCTCCAACAATAGAATGTGACAGATGAGAGATTTTTTAGTTTCGGTGAGATGAGGGCGTATTTTCTGGGTAGCACGGAGAACTGGCAAACCACCGCGGCCGAGAGAAACATGTGCCGCTCAGGAACAACAACAGACAGCCGGCAAGCTAGGTAGCTAGCTAGCTAGCTAATAGGGTGTACCCGCGGTCTGCATGCATGCGTTCGGCGGGAAGAGGGGTGAGAAACGGGCGGGAGACCTGTTTTTAGAGTGCATGCAGACAGACACATGCGATGGCAGATTTGCACCGGCGCTCTTGCCAGGTACAGACAAACTGGCATTGCGATCTCGTGGGGGGGGGCTTCCTCCGACAACCCCTTGGTCGAGATTCGAAGAAGGGAACCGAAACCGCTTTACCCGCGCCAGTCCTTCTGACTAAGGCAAGGTACTTCGTACGAGTAACACAATTTCCCCCTCAACCCCCAAGCAGGCCACGAAAGCAAAGAATCCCGTTACCGCCATGGCCTACGCAGGAACACTGTGAACAAGTTCCTGCCGTTAATTGCTTAGCTCGGAGGAGAAAACTCTCTCTCTCTCTCTCTCTCTCTCTCTCAAATTGTGCCCATTGCGCCAGGAATTAATTCCGCGTTTCTCCTCCCAATCCGCGGCAGCTGGGAGGTTCCGCGAGCTGAAAAGGTGCGATGGCGGACCAGCAAAGCCTATTAGCATAACAGCCAAGAGAGGAATAAAAAAAATATAGACATATAAAATAAGGGCCAGTGAGGAGATGCCACTGGGCTTGTTTCAGAACCGCATGTCACATTTTCATTTATTTTATTTTATTGGCGGATGGGAGGTGGGGATGACGAGCGAGAGTTTCCCATCCCATCCCATCTACAGTTACGGTTCAGAGTGTGGCGAGGGGATGGATATTCACCCCCTTCGCCGTGGCGCCAACCCGTTACTACGAAGAAGAAAAAAAGGATGAGCCACTCATCTTTTCCTCCTCCCTGTGAGTCGACGCCAGACGGCAGCAAGACAGGCGTACACGTAGAGGATGGGGATTGACAGGGTCTTCTGCTTACTGCGGTAGGTTGGGTGATGCTCTTTTGTGAAAAGTCAAGGGCGATATCTGGTTTGTCAGCAGACCTTGAGGGGAGACTTACACTATCTCATGGTAACCTTCATGTCCGAAAAGGGAGACTTTATCTCTGGCAAGGGAGAATGAGGAAATGGGAAGTCGAAACTTGGAGAGGCCCCTGTCTCTCGTCTGGTCTTTTTTATTTATTTATTTTGGCTTCTCTGTAGGGTCGGTTGGCCTTCGCTGGGAAGACGCATGAGATGAGGGAAACGCGGAGAGGGGAAGAAGAGGGATTTGCAAGCGAGGAGGCAAAAACGTGTCGTGGACTGGGATCCAATCATCGATCCTGGACCGAGCAAGCCAAGCCGGAAATCAAGGAGCAGTTCAAAGATGATCAGCAGGAGTGCTGATCAGCCACACCATCCCATCTTTCTCGACCACGACCACTCCCAAGCCGAGGTGTCAAGGTAGGAATAGATAACGCAAACCAGGGAGGGGGGCTTTGATTTTGAGAGAACGAGAGAGAGATAGAGGGAAAAAACGAAGTGATCGGTGTCAAATGTCGAAAAGTTGACGGCCGTGGAGATGTTGGCGGCTCCTTAGTTGTGCGAGAGTGAGTTTGAGTGATTGGGATTGGGTAGGAGATCTGACGCCACACCCCCACCTTCTCGTCGTCGCCGTGTACTTGCTTGTGTGTGGGATATCCTCCTCTCCGGTAGGGACGAGAGCGGAGTGCGTGTAATGAGACAAACGTACTCGTTAGTAGAGAGACACGCAGCCTTGCTGACATGTATACAATAGCACACACACACACACTTGGTTTCAGACCGAATCGTAGTCTCTCGGGTTCGGCGAACTCACTCGGTTTCTGACTGTATTCGCGACAACGACGACGACGGGAACAAGCAGAGCGACAAACACAACATCGCGATCAGCACTGATACAGAGGCAAATAAAGACGACATGAAACACACGGCCTCGCGCCCTTGTGGAACGTCATCTGAAGCCGCAGCGTACCCGCGTTTACGCCGCCGAAGATAATACAGCGTTCGGTTTTTGGATGATTGACGAGAATGATCAGCATTCGCCGTTCTTTTTGATACACTCTAAAAAACATCAGACGTATTGATGAGCGACCGTTGGCGCTGTTGCGTGCGCGGTGGCTTTTACTTGTTCAGACGATGACCGGATGACGTACAGTATTAACCCCCTCCCGCCCGATGTTGCGCCCGTGCTTACCAAGCCGGCCGGTCGTTTAGGCGGTCGCAGCGCCCTGTGCTCCGCTGGGAATGAGACCTGAGGATGTGAGATTCCCTTCAGGCATTTTATGGCGGTAGACCTTGATCATCATGGGCAAGTACTTTGAAAACACGAAAAGGTGAGGTCAGGTAAGGTAAGGTCATCTCCGATACTTGGGTACGTATCGAAGATGTCAGCCGGCGTGTTGCCCATGTTGAGGTCCTATATGGATTCTCGGTACAAGTACCTCGGCCATGTTGAGGTCCGAGGAAACAGCGGACAGCTGGCGGTAGACGGTGAGGAGGAAAAGATGCGGAATGAGGAAGCGAGTCGCTGATTGAATGACACCAGACACTTCAAAGTTCGATGGTCGATGATGAGAGGATCAGACGGAGACGGGGTCATTCAAGCTTCAAGCGGTGGAGCCTCCTTGCTCACCCCCAGTCCCTGCTTCTCGATAGGTCATTAGCCTGGTCGAACCCCTGGTCGAACCAACCGCCAATCTTGTTTCGTTTCTGCTCGCTGCCTTTTTTTTTTTTTTTTTTTTTTTGGCCTTTTGTTTTTTTCCTCGTGACCCCGTCTCGTTTTATTTTGCTGTGAATTTTCCAAAGTGGACTTTTCAGGCTTCAACATTCAGCAACCACTTTCGTCCGCCTCGTTTCTTATTTCCCCATTCTCTCATTTCACTTGAAGAGAGAGAGAGAGAGAGGAGATTGAATGACTGACTCTTACACAAACACGAAGCAAAAACTTAGCGCAGCCTCGCCGAAGAAAGATGTAAATTTGACATGCTTCTTCCGCTGCCAGGGGACGGGTTAGGCGCATCCGAGCCATGTTTCCTAGTGTGCCAAGCGGAATTGGAATGACGAATTTGCTTCTTCACATTGCGCCTCCAATCCGCACCGACGCGTCGGTTTTTTTTTATTAAGTCCGAGCAGGGTATTCGTACCCTTTTCTCTCTCTCTCTCTCAAGTTCCCCCCATGATCGAGTAACCTAAAGCGCCCATGGGATTTGCATTTCGACCCGCGCCGTAGTGGTGAGCAGCAATAGACGCCCGCGCTGGTGCGCATGGAATGTCGTCTGTTCTCCATCACTCTTGCATCGCATCTCATCGAATCTCTCCGCGATATCCCCTCGCTTTCTGTTGTCTTCTGTATATCCGCACGCCGGGCCACACTCATGTTCCGGTTAGGTATACCACCCTCCCATCCGGGGGTGGCCCGCATTCACACACTCACACGCTCACGCTCACACTCATCCTCGTCCTCTCATCCTCATCGGCATGCGCCTGATCCTCTTGCTGGTCATGCCGCCCCTCCTCTCCACCATCTATCTCCATTCGGTCTAGGTAGTCCCCAAGTCCCTAAGAATTCCTCAGCTTTCCACACGCAGCATCTCCTGACGTGCAGAAACCTGCAAGGCACCGCTCGCATTCCTCACGCTGCTCCTGGTTTCGATGAGAATGGCTTATCCCCCCACACACACACCCTTCAACCGCGAAGCTATTCGTACATAGTACGTCTCTCTACATACGTACTTTTTCCAGCTACGTACGAACCGAACCGCGAGGTACCTCGTAGACGGTAGTGTGTGTGTGTGGCTCACGTACACTTTTTTTTTCCTTCCTTGGCTAGCTTCTCTGCCTGTTCTCGTCTACCCTTCTTTCAGCCCCGATCGTCAGGGACCTTAGCCCGCGTGTGCTGCCAATCCACTTCTGCGGTGTGCGGTGCGGTGTGTGTGTGTGTGCGTGTGAAGTACCTTTGCCGTGTCTCTCAGTTACTCTTTCCTGCTTGCTGCTCCGCTGCCGGTTGCTCATCCCATTCCCTCGCTTGACAGGCAGATGCGATGTGGCTCCCCTCCCCTCCAAAAGCCTGGTTTCGGTCGTTCTTCGAGTTTTATAATAAGACCATGCCCGCTTTCGTTTCCTCAACCTCATGCCCTGTCCCAGTCCCCTCTGATCTTCCCTCAACCCAACTCCCGACCCATGTTCTAATCAACCACACTCATTGAACACTTTTAAGTATTACCTATCTGTGTGGTAACCTTGGGATAATATTATACCAACGGGCGGCTTCCCAAGTTCTGTCAGCCTCAACTCATCCTTTCCTCTGCTTCCGAGAGTTTCTTCTCCAATCAAGCAATATATACCGTCCCTCGACATTCCGGATCAGGAAACAGCAAGGGCATACATCTATATATAACACACCCGTTCACCACGACTGCCAACGACATTTGGCTCTTGACCAACTCGAAGGGCCTTCTCTTGCACACAGGTATCACAATGCTGGGAGCAACACCATGGGCACACGGCCACCAGACGCCGTCACCTACATCCACGAAGTGCAAGCGCCACCCCGAAGCACTGCACACCCGCAAGCCATCCCTCTCCAACTCCGTCTCAAGCAATGACTCCTCATCCACACAATCAACCCGCTCGTCAGGCACCGTCCGCCGCAGCCGAGTTCTTGACTTCGACCCTCTCTCACTACACCCGACATTCCAACCACCACCAGGACGCCTCTTCGAGCGACCTCTCATTCACAACTCTCAAGCCATCGAGGACGAGGTCATCAACAGTTACTTCTCATCTCAGGAAGCCGCTGCCGAGGAGCAGGCCAAGGCATCCTTCGCCGCCGCCATCCCGAACATGCCGGCACCGCCGGTGGACTCGCCTCGCACCCCAATGCAGCAGACCGAACGCTCACGCGAGCTCGCTGCCGAGGGCGACGACTACTTCCTGTACAAGGTCCAGCAACACATCGCCGCTACCCGTCCCCAGCTTCCGAGGTCTCACTGGTCCGAGTCAACGGTTGCCACCCTTGACATGTCTTCGCCGGACGAGGATGACGACGAGAGTCCCTCTGGCGAGAGCAACTTGGTCGACGAGGAGAGGCCAGTGAGGGAATCCAGGTGGCAGAACTTCTCGCACAAGCGCAGCACTACCGTAAGACGACCGCAAATGAAATCCCTGGACAGCGTCGAAGACTTTTTGAAGCGTGGCGGATGGAAAAGACGAGGCATCGTCTTCGAGAACGAAGGCAACCGCCACTCCGACAGCAGCTTGTTCTAAGCTCATCACCGCTCTCTATCAACACCCCCACTCACTCTTTGTTTTCTTTTTTTAATGGTTTCATTTCTCGGTACTTCTGAAGCGGGCACAAAAAATTGGCGGGAAATGTGATCTGATATTTTCATCGTCGGAATTTTTATTTACGCCTTTACGAACAGCGGGTGTTCACTCGGATTTTCTTTTTCCCCCATTCTCTTTGTCCAACAAGCCTTTACTTTACACTTTTACTCAGCGTTCCTTTTTGTTTTGGATTGTTAGGTTTACACACTCGAAATTTTCGGTGGCCTCTTTTTTTTTTTGGTGGGTGTAAGACTACGATATTCTTTCTGCGGAAAAGGTCCGAGGGCCTTGGATGGACGGCTTTGGGGGGGAATTCTCGCCATTGCGTCATTTGGGGTGTATACCAAAAGGGAATCCTTTGCGCACAGGCAACTGTCAAGCCAGTGGCGGCGGGTGTGAACACGAGATGGGGGAGGGGAAACGCGGGTACCAGCATATCACACACACAACATCTTCTTCATATTGTAAATTTTATTCAAATCTGGTAGCATATCTTATGCTGCAAGCTTGCCACATACATACACACAGACACACACTTACACACGAAAGCTCTCACTCTTTATCAGTACCGCCAATTGTGATGTACGCATGTGTAAATCGCAGCCACATAAACTTGGGGGAAAGACAGATCGTTCGACCGAGGCAGCAAGTACCTCGTCCAGGAACCGCTGTCCACCAACTTCGAGCAACAGCAAAAAACAAAAAAGTGGACTCGTCTGGACTGCACGCTTCACGTCACATTGTCGTGACCGCCCGATGATCGACCTCACCTTTTTCGTCTCATGCCGACTTCTCCGACAAGGCATACGCAATATACCCAAAAAAGGCGTTCAATTAATTCCGTGTAAGGGGTGTGTTATCAACACTGCCCACATGTCAATGGAGCAAATAGAACCATGTCAAAAAAGCTTCCATCGAATGAGTGGACAAACCGGGTAGGTAAACAGGTCCCTTTTTGAAGCCACCAATGACCCCCCCCCCCCCCCACCCCCTTGTTTCCCGTTGGGCATCTCTAAAAATCATCCCATCATTCATTCGGCTGGGCCTAAGCCGCAATGCAAGGTACCGAAAACCGCCGTCGCGGCCCTACGCTTCGGGCTGGGAACTACCTACACTATATGCAGAAAGCAGGGCCGGCACACCGCGCCAAGAAAACGAAAGAACCTCATCTTCTCCTCATCGTGAAGGTAGGAAGAGGCTTTTTCCCTTCACCGACGGCTGGAGTGAGATAAAAGCCAGACGACTGCGTCCCCGCTGAATATGCTCAGGAAGGCGGGAAGACGCTGGAAAAACAACGAGCCCTCCCCTCCCAAGAAAGGCCCTTGGAAAGTGAGTTGATTGGTTGCTGCCAAGCTGCTTGCCCGTCATAGTTTCCGTTTGGTTAAGGTATGCCCAAAGACACACCGAAAATCACCTCCCACCACAGATTTGCCCAATTGAGACCGGTCGAAGAAAGGTGTGGTGTGTGATTCCATCCGCTGGCTACGGATTCCATTTTCCTTCCACTCAGCTAGAGACAACTGCCTGCTGAAGACCAGTCCGTTCCGCGCCGGCCGAATCCGTGGGCTTGGCGGGCGTAAAGCTGACCGCGATGGTGTGTTGTTCATATGCAAACGTAAAAAAGCGGGTTCGAAGCCGCGAACCGGCCGACCGAGCGATCCCACGTGGTCTTGTCAGGGAAAACTAAAACAAAAAAGTCTTTTTTGATAGAGGAGAAACACGCGGATACGACGTTGCGGAAGCGCTGGGTTGGGCGGCGGCGGTAGGGTGGCGAACATGCGAACCGTATCATGTCACACAAGCTTTTCCCATATGGTTAATAAACTCTTTGCTGTCGAGCCTCTCCCCATGTATGTATGTATCCGCGTCGTCGTTCCTTACCCGCCATGCGAAGTAGCTGCGGGCCCGGAATAACCTCAGCACATCTCGTCAGACGAGGTATCTTGCCGAGGGACTCGTTAGGGGGTGCTATAGGGGATGTGATTCCGAGCGATCTGTATCCTGGGTGCTGAGAGCTTTGGCGAGGTGGTCGAGGTACGAATGGAAGAAGGTCTACCGTCTTGGCGTTTCGGGCAATTACTTCTGAATCGCACCTCCGTCCGTACCTGACAAGCCAAGATGGGAGGATACGACGCAATCAATTAGAGCTGGCGAATAGAGTTTCGGCGGATGGGAAGAATGAGGGGCCCAAGCTCCTGAAGCTGCCGTGTTTGGATGCAAGGGGAACTATGTGTATAGTATGGATATGTAATTTTGCTGAATCACGGATGATAGTCAATTTCACGGTAAACTAGTCATTGAAACACAAACACGGACGTGTCACAGCTTTGAGGGGGGAAGAAAAAAAAAAGGGATTTACATTGTTCGGATTCGTCGATTGACAAAAGTTCACGATCTAACATTCACTTGAGATATGCCCTTTTGTTTTTTTCGGGCTATCAATCTGCAGCTCCGCGCGGCACGGCACTAATTCGAGGGGGCATTGGAATGAAAGGCGCCATTGGATCCGGGCAGGTGGTGACCGGCGCACCGTTTGCGTTTCCTTGGATCGCCAATGTTTAGTTCATCTCACGGGGGGGGGGGAGAAGCACAATAGGTTACTTCCTTGCAGAGAGATGGCGTCGGACGCAGACAATCGAACGGAGCACGGTCGTTCGGAGCGGCGGACCAGGAAAGACACCCAGCCCCAGTCAATAGCCAATGGAAGGGGATCTGCTAGTTTGGTGCCTTGCAGAATGACTAATAGTGCATGCAGCTTGTGAGTCGAAAAAAAACCAAAAACAAATCGATGGGTTCCCGCTAGATGGGGCGATAGGTGACTGATTTGACAGGCTCGCGTCGTCTGTACTCTCGCAGATCAAACCCGACGCCTCTGGGAAGAAAAGGAACATGAAAGTGCTTGCGGACCCCCATCTTGTTTGGGGCTTTTTGAAGATGACTTCATTTCGTTCCAGCTTTCCTGGAGAAACGGCGGAACCTACGAGGATGTATCGTGGTCACCATACCGCCGGGAGACCATTGGACGAACGGAACGACGGTGAGCCGAGCAGGGTCTTGGGACATACTTAGTAACTGACAATGACATTGAGCAAGGCATGAGTCGTGACAGCTTCGGGAAGCAGGGGGAAGGGAATTGGTGGTCTGTGCTTTCGTGATTGAAAAGTGTGATCGTTGTGACCATTGACGGCAGATGACTGCCGGGTCGGGCAGCATGAATATCGAAAAAGAAGAACTATTACAATGGGCAACGAGATCGCGTCTAAATAGCTCCCTAAAAAAAAAGTAACAAATTAGCACAGAATCAAAGGATGAGACCTTATGAGGCTGGTTGGTGAGCCCCTGTTACGCTGTTAGACATCGGCCGGTACCCGTGATGGCGCCCTGCAGATAAGATGTCGTTCGCGATGCGAAGAAGAAACCGTGCGTGGCCGCCTTGTGAAGGACGAGGCTGGCGGTCTCTGGCGTTGCCCGGGAAGGAGGAGCAATAATAGAAAAAACAGGGGACAGGAATTGGGGGGCCCTGCACAAATTATCAGAGCCGGGCTGTCGGTTTCACCAGGCAGGCATCTTCCCATCTTGTCATCTAATCTTTTCTTCTCTTCCCACTAAACCCCCTGATGGAGCCGGGAACGCAACCAGGGAACGGTGGAAAGGGTTGAAAGAAAAAAAATGGAAATACGGAACTACGGCTGAAAGACACGGAATTATGATGATGATGACGAGGAAAAGGAAAAGAAACACAGTGCCGGTGAGGCTGCTCCGTCAAGAGAGTGGCCGGGACGCGGCACGACTGCCCAGCCGCGCAATGTCCGAATGCCCCCTGCTATCCCCAGTAATTAGGCTACATATGTACTTGACCCCGCCGTCTCTGCGTATTTCCCACTTCGCACAGAGCATATCAGAAAATTTCTTGGGTTCCCTCTCTTTCCTTGGAATATCTGACGTTAGCCTCTGCTTTTGCGTCACATGATCCCTCACCCCCCGGCCTAGCTCAGCTGGATAGGCAGTAGTTTGGGCGGCTATTTCTGGGTCAAGGTCGGCGAATATTTTTGCGAGAACCCCCCCAGCGTCAGGCAGATGATCGGAATTTGGATGCCTTTTTTTGGAGTGAATTCGTGTTAACAGCAGTAGATGGATCGTGACGTCCGCTGCCAAAGCCGTCGTAACCGCGCCAAGAGTTTCGGAAGATGGGAACGCGGTGGCCATCCGGAGCGGAGACTGGTCGCACTTGTGTAAACTATCTTTTTTGGCGATGCCACCAAGCGTCGTGGCGCCCATCTGCCAAGTGCGCCACGCGCACGAGCCAAGACTTGATGGGTTCATGCAGTCGGCGGCCATGTGGAGGGGTGAGTTGCTGATCGTGATGCCGGCAAACCCGCCGGCCTTTGGAAGTACCTACTAGAGGCGAAAGCCAACAGGTGGAGGCGTCATCCTTTACTTGGAAACCCTCATACACGGCATGGAGGCTCTCGTAATCGACGATCGCATAGTCGGTAGTTGCAGCGTATCTGAGTCACGCAAGCCCAAGCCGCGATATATCGGCGCTCGGCTTCCGCCCCTGCATCGTCTCCGCCATCACCTTGCCCGTTCCGAGACTCAGGCTAATGCCCCAGGGTCCGTGACCGGCTGCAACAAAAACGCCGCCATCCGCACCGGAGCGTGTTGAGATTTCACTTCCGAGCCGAGAGTCCGGTATGCGGCCTAGGATCGGTGCTCCAGAAGCCGTGACTGGGCGGAAACAGAGACCCTGTCGGACGACTTCAAATTCGTCTTCCCGAAAGTCCATGATTCGTTCTGCTGTTTCTTTCAGCTGATTTATCGCTGCCGCTGAGATCGGAGTTTGACCCGGCAGATCTGGGAGAGTGAGCGATGGGTCGTTGACGCCGGCGATGTAGACATGCCCGCCCACTCGCGAAAACAGTTCCGGGGAGAAGCCTTCCCCGTCGGTGCTGAAAATGGCGTGGCAGTCTGCTTGCACATGGCCGCCGCCCGGTGGTTTGACGACAAGGGAGTGACCTGCCAGGCTGGAGATGGGCAGTTCGAGTGAAGCGCCGGGGAAGAGCTGGGAAAAAACGCGGGGTGACCAGGCGCCTGCTGCGATTACTAGGCGGGTGCACGGCACGTCGGTTTCGGTGGATGAGGTGGTGTCGCCGATGCGTGCCGTGGAAAGCTCGCCGCGAAGGTCGGTGTTGATGGAGAGCACCGTGGCTGGGTGGTGGAGGTGAACGCCTTGCGACTTGCAGGTTTCGAGCAGGAAAGTACATAGACGAAGGGGATCCCTGGAGTCGTGTAAGGTCTTATATTGACGAGTGTCAACGGACAGGGATACGTACACTTGGCCCGTTGTCTTCGAGTCTCCAATGACTTGGACATCGTCGCCAGCTGCACGTCGTAGCCATGAAGGACCATCACCGGGCTTCTCAACGGCTTCAACGGCTTCGACGACTTCCGCTCGGCTGCCGCCTTCACTTAGCCATCTGCCGCCCTTTTTGCCTTCCTTGATGGGCGCTGCCGTGTGGCTATACGTCGTACTGGATGACCATCCCCATCTGTCCCGGCCATTGTTCTCTTCAGCGAGCTTCTTGTGCTCGTCGAAACTGAGAGCTCCCAGGGCCGCAGACTTGGGGGAGAACCAGTCCCGCGCTAGAAAGCCACCGGCATACCCCGATGCTGATGCGAAGAACTCTGGTGATGCTTCCACAAGGTGAATTGTAGAGCCGGGCTGATGGTCTGCAAGGTAACGGGCTATTGACAGCCCGATAATGCCTGAGCCCACGATTACTGTTGAGCTCATCGTGAAAACTTGAAGCTTGTTTGGGATGTTGAGCAATGACGTTATTATTCGACGAGCTCGGGGGGCTTTCTAAACAGCACCGAGCTGGGACCCCGCCATGGCTGATAAGATAAGGACTTCTGCCGTAGCTGGCCCCGCTCCACCACACAGAGCGTTCGGATCCACCTCATTGACGCAAGCCTCCTGCTGCACAGAAACTTTTCCGAGGTGATTCCCGCTCGCGAAGTGACTGAGCACCAACCTTGTATTTCAACCTTCCTCAGTGCCGGACAACCACAATGGCGTCAAAAGTGATCATTGTTACCGGTGCAAGCCGCGGCATTGGCTTGGCCATCGCGCAATACCTTCTTAGGGATTCCCACAAGGTCGTGTTGGCGGCGAGATCCAAGGAACAGTTGGAGGCACTCAAGGCGGCGCATCCTGGGCAGGTCGAGTATGTTGCAGGAGACTTGGGTGATCTGAAGGTGAGAAGGCATCAGCAGCCGCGATACGGGATTAAGCTGCTAATAGCTGCAGACCATCCCTAAGATCGCTGAGACCGCTGTCAAAGCGTTTGGCAAGATTGACGGCATCGTCGTCAACCATGGCGTGCTTGAGCCAGTCGCCCGTTTGGAACACTCCAACATCGAGGACTGGAAGAAAGCATACGACATCAACGTCTTCAGCGGACTTGCTTTGGTAAGGACATGTATGAATAACGTAGAATGCATTGGTGTTATCTAACTACGATGGAAGGTCCAAGCCGCTCTTCCCGAGCTGCGCAAGTCTAATGGTTGCGTACTTTGGGTCTCTTCCGGTGCCGCCACTGGCGCATACACCGCATGGGGAGCCTACGGCACATCCAAGGCCGCCATGAACCACCTCTCGACCCACTTGGCCGTAGAGGAACCCGAGATCACGAGCATCGCCATAAGTCCCGGTCGCGTCGATACTGCCATGCAGAAGGTCATCCGAGACTCTGGCAAGGACCACATGGCCGAGAAAGACCACGCGTCCTTTGTGTCCGCCTACGACAAGGGCGAGCTCTTCAAGCCTGAGCAACCCGGCAACGTGATGGCGCGGTTTGTTGTGAAGCCTCAGCATGGCCTGTCTGGCAAATACTTCAAGTGGGTTGCACCGATGCGTCAAAATTCGACAAGAGCTGACCCGCTGCAGGTGGCAAGCTGGAGAGCTATCGGCGTACCATGAGTAGGAAGATAGCCTTGTTCACTAAAAAGTATCCAATGTTAGCCAATTGCTTGAGCTAGTAAAGAGCGAATAGAAAACATTATAGACAAGATGCCTCAGTCGAAAGATGAAAAGCTCATATTTGATTCCACATTGTTTATTCAGGATTAGCATGGAATATGTTTCATCATCATCGGCAACGTCGCGAAGGAAACAAAGATTTGCGCCTACCTTGAACGTCAAAGCTGTGGCCTTGCATCATTAGCAAGACTCCTCAGTCCTCAGTGCTGCCATGCCCTGCAGAGACATCCCGGTCAGCTTCGAGCCGGCGCATCTCTGTCGGGGAAAGAATCGCGGTGCAAGACAATTGCTCAGGGTTTATCGTTTCTCCGTCTTGGAAAGTCGGTATTTGATAGTACTTTGTTTTGGACATCATCGCAGGCGCGAGGCGGCGCAGAACAGGGAGTGCGAGCGAAGTAGGCGGGCAGCTTACAGTCTATGTCTGCGAGTCTTGTTAGCTGGGGGTCGAGCCAATGAAGAGAACCAGAAACAAGAAAGCTCAAGGTGTCAAGTCAGAGTAGTCCGTTTGGCAGGACGGTCATTCACCACTGTATGAGGGGAGTTATTCCTCGTAAGTTTGGGGCGACAACAGATGTCATCATGTAGACGAGGCGGCAAGACAGGAAAAAAGAAAGACCTACCAAAGTCAGTCTGGGCGAGACGCAGAGACGCCAGCGGCTCGACCGAAGGAGCGCATTGTGAATATTGTCTCTGCTGTTGTTTGGTAACGCAAGAGGAAGGAAACAAGAAGCTGCCGTTGAAAAATCGAATTTTAAGGGACGAAATTTTTTGGAGTGATTGAGAATTTGGTCCGTGCGCTACGGAGCGCCGGAACCTTCTTTCACCGAGCGCCGTATGTGACTGGTTGGGGCTGGTTGAGTGGGGTCCAGTCAGGTCACAGCTTTTCTTTTTTTAAAAAAAAAGTTGCCTGCCACACTGTACTGTGGCTCGCGCTAGCTGACCGCGGGGAGGTTCAAATGCAGTTGATGTCCCGCACCCAAATAGCATAAAAGACCCCACCAACAGCAGCCGCCGAGAGTGAGCCACATTGTCCCGCGATACTTCACATGCCCGGTCCGCCTCCGTCACTTTCACCGCCAACCAGCTCCGATATATACCTGTAAAACGGCCTCAAATCTCGGTGACGATACTCCATATATCAGCACTATTTTTTTCTCAACACCCCGTAAATAAAAATTCTGGCTAGAAAAATTGCCAATCACGGCCAATTTCATCGGTACACCTCGACTCAGCGTACATTGCACTTGCCTCACCTGTCGCCATGTCCGATCACGATATTGCGGGTAAGTACTTTGCAGTTTCCTAAATTCTTAGCTTCCTTCGATGCACTTCACATATTATGAGGGGCGCAGTCGTATCCCACAGGTGCTCATCTCCCACTCTGATGTGCTTTGTTCCCCAAAACTCCAACGCACCCTCTAAGCCATCGTTCGCGTTCAAGATACTTCATGTTTCACCACCACTTTTGCAAACCTAACCCAGAGCTATGGTTCCCGACAATGTCGCGAGAGGAAATGTGACGAAAATTCTGAATAGCCCATCCCGGTTTGGAGTGTATAACATCATCCCTCGCACAGCCTCATATCTCGTAGACCTCGCTGACGCAACATCGCAGGCAACGATGACTTGTCCTTGCCTAAGGGTAAGTTTCA
Organism: Colletotrichum agaves; assembly: GCA_036785465.1. Taxonomy (NCBI): domain Eukaryota; kingdom Fungi; phylum Ascomycota; class Sordariomycetes; order Glomerellales; family Glomerellaceae; genus Colletotrichum; species Colletotrichum agaves. The sequence continues at coordinate 57,481 of JAXISO010000102.1, read as the reverse complement.
ACCACTCTCATCGCCATTGATGGTAGAGGTTACCTTAACGTCACCATCCGTATCATGTTCATGTTCGCGTCAGCTGACCCACCACAGCAACCGTCCAGAAGATCGTAACAGAGATTCTCCCGCCAGCTCAGGGCATCGCGTTCTCCAAAGAAGCCCGTGACCTCTTGATCGAATGCTGCGTCGAGTTCATCACCCTGATCTCGTCCGAAGCCAACGAGATCTCAGAGAAGGAGGCCAAGAAGACGATTGCCTGCGACCACATCACGAAAGCACTCGAGCAACTAGGCTTCTCTGACTACGTCCCTGCGGTGCTCGAGGCGGCGGCAGAGCATAAGGAAGTCCAAAAGGTACCACCCCCTTCCCAGTCACTCCATCATTGAAACCGGGCAACAGAGAAACTGACACCCGCTGCAGGGACGCGAGAAGAAGGCCAACAAATTCGCCAACAGCGCCATTCCCCTCGAGGAATTAGAAAGGATGCAGAGGGAGGCGTTCGAGGATGCTGCCAACAGACATGCTTGAACACGTTTCCACTTCCATGCTTATCACTACTCTCATTATTGTATTTTGGTTCGGCATGGGTACGGCGTTTGAGGCTACATTTGGGGACGGATCTTATGAATTTACCGCGCTGACGAATGCATGATCCCGGCTTTTGCTGCCGTGGGAAAGCGACACATCGATAGCATGGCCTTTATCGACTATAGCTTGGCCCTTCGCGGGTTCTGTGTACGAATACAAAGCCTGTGGGACTTTGAATCCGCATTCGATACACAAAGATTCGTACTTTTTGTTTGCATCGGCCCGAGGCTGTCATTCTCTCTACATGAGTGTACATGATGTAGATCCCTTATTGATATCGTAAGCATCCCTTCATTACTGCATCCCATAAATCAAAAACGCCGCAAACCCCGTATATGTGGTCCATCAGTCTCACCCCAGCATCCTATCCACCCAATACGTCCCGAAACATCTCACCACAGACGTCGTTGGTAGTATACCGGGGCCTCCCCTTGCGACAAACGCTTGATCTCCTCCTTGATCAGTCTTCGCCTTTCGGCACGGCTGATGGGCTTCTCGCTGGCGGCCTCTGGGTCCGGGTGCTTCTGGTCCTTGACCTTCCACCCCTTGATGTTCCTCTCCCTCTCGTCCATCTTGTCCAGCTCCTCTTGGCTCACGCCAGGATCCTCCTTCTCGGACGGCACCATCTTCTTCCACACTTCTGATGTCCATACTCCCCGCTTCTGTCCAGCAAGCTTCTTGGGCTGTCGGTTCTCGGGCACCGAGGGGTTTACCTCGATGACGATCTGGTCCTGCTTCCCGCCTTCGTACAACGGCACATTCTGCCCGTCGTCAGACGCGCCCTTGAGGTGATCCGGTACGACGTAGGACGTCTTGGGGGAAGGTCGCGGGTCGTGGTCCGGCTTGATGGCTTCGCGCAGCTGTTTGAGGGTCCGCTGCTGGATCACGTAGCCGCTGAGGAAGAGGGCGGCAGTACATGAGACAACTATTTCCAAGAAACGCGCGTTTGCGCGCGCCGGCTCGGCGGCACATGCGCGTACGCGCGTTGGGATGTTAGCAGTTTGCTCATATTTCTCGTGTCGCGGTCGGACTGGAATGCGGCAACGGGGCGGGTGTTACCAATGGCGGAGGAGAGCAGAATCGACACTTGCGACGATGTGAGAAGCACCATGGTCGCGGCGAAGACGTTGGGGTTTCTCTTCAGAATGGGTTCGTTAGTTTGCGATAAACTGTCGGGAAAAAAAGAACTCGAGAAGAAGTGATTGTGTTTGAAACTGTCGATAGAGACACCGTTTGCCCCCACTGATTGATGTCGCAGTCGCCAGATGTGACGCGGCTGAGCAGTGAGTGAACTTGGAAGCGGGCTGTTTACTCCGTTCGCGGGGCAACTATCGATAAGGACGTCAACTTTTTTTTGGCCTCGAAACGTCACGCCTTAGCTAAGGTAGGGTAGCTTCCGCGTCGCATTTGCCATTAATCCTACCCCACCAGCAACAGATCAGTCGCGGAAGCTTTTTCGCAAACGCGCCTCGGGAAGCCCAAGATTTGGTCTAATAATTCCTCCGCAGGCAATTTCGTGCATCGTAACACACCAAAAGAACATCCCTCCGTACGAAATTCTCGTTCGTCTATCGATCCCTGCCTCCTACACATCCATCCTACACGGCGCCGGCAAGATGAGCAAACCCGACACGCACTACGCCGACGAGCGCAAGTTCCTCGACGAACGCGGCTCCTCGGCCTCTCTGGCCCCCAATGGCGAGAACCCCGCGACCATCATGGAAAAGGCCGTCCGCGAGCGCATCGTCGACGCGTACTTCTACAAAGAGCAGTGCTTCGCCGTCAACGAGGCCGACATCGTCGACCGCGTCGTCGAGCACGTCACCTTCATCGGCGGGACCTACGGAGTCACGCAGAAGCCGACGCCCTTCCTGTGTCTAGCCTTCAAGCTGCTCCAGCTCGCGCCGTCGGACGAAGTGCTCGAGACGTATCTGCGGTTCGGCGGGGAGAAGTTCAAGTACCTGCGCGCGCTGGCGTGCTTCTACGTTCGCATGACGAGGAGGGCGAAGGACGTATACCTGCTCCTGGAGCCGTTTCTGGAGGACCGGAGAAAGTTGAGGAGGAAGGGGAGGCAGGGGACGAGCCTGACGTACATGGACGAGTTCGTGGACGACCTTTTGACCAAGACGAGAGTCTGCGCAACGAGTTTCAGGGAGCTGCCCAAGAGGGCTGACCTGGTCGATCTGGGAGAGTTGGAAGAGAGGGTCAGCCCTCTGGGAGATATTGACGAGCTGCTGGAGCAGGAAGAAGAGGAGGGGGATGGCAGTCCCAGGGAGAATGGGGTGGATGATTCCGAGGGAGAAGTTATTGAGGATAGGAGGGACGGCGAGCCGATGGACGTGGAGAGGAGATCGCGGTCGAGAAGTAGAGACCGATCTCCTTAGAGGACGATACTGACGCAAAATGATACCCAAGCTAGTTCGTGGACGAACGAAACCATCAGATTTAATACGTACGCAATGGCGCATCTGCACTCGTGTCTCATATCGTGGGTATATTACATCCTAATTATACAAATTTGAGCTGTCCATCTCTGCTGCACGTGCGCACAACAAACGCCTATGCTGACAGTCGTCGGAGAAGATCTCCAGCCACGCCGAGGAGACGTCTGTCGTCCCAAAACTGGCCGATCAACTGCAAACCAACCACCCTCCGGCTACCGTCCGCGTCCGCATCCGGCGACTCGATCTTCGTCGGGATGCTGACAGCTGGCAGGCCTGCCAAGCTCGCGGGCACCGTGAAGACGTCGTTCATGTATACCTGCACCGGCGTCTGTTGCCTAACCTCTTCGATCCTCGGCGCAAACGTGGGCGCCGTGGGACACAGGAGGAAGTCTACCTGCGACGGTCCCAGTTTGTCCTGCAGCTCGACCTCGTCCCTCATATCGCTGAGGTCAAACTGTTGCGGATCATACAACGGATTCCCCAGCCTGAACACGCGATCGAAGTCTAGCTGGACGAGTCTGCGCACGCGCTGTGCTTGGATGAAGTAGTTGTCCACGGCCTCCGAGCTGAGACTGTACGAGCCGAGGAGAATGCGGCGCTTTACCTCGTCGCCGAAGCCCAGACCGCGAGTTCTCGAGTACAGGACCTCGCCCGCGCCGTCGCTCTCGTCGCCGCGGGTGCCGTATCGGACACCGTCGTATTTGGCGAGATTGGAGGATGCTTCCGCGGGGGCGATGACGTAGTATGCCGAGAGAGCGTGTCTGGTCGAGGGGAGCGAGACCGGGACCACGTCGACGCCGGATGCCTCGAGGACGCTTGCCGCGGTGGACCACGCGGTTCGAATCTTGGCGTCCAGTTCTTCGATGTTGTACTCGAGAGGTATCCCAACTCGCAAGCGGGCGCGTCCGTCGGATCCTCGACGTCGCTGTTTCTTCCGAAAAGCCTTTGAAAGAGACGTTGGGTCCCGAGAGTCGTGTTCCCCGTCCAGACCGGTGCCGAACACCACCTCCTCGATGACGCCCACCTCCCGGGCGAGCAGTCCCACGGTATCCAGCGAGTTCGCGTACGGTACCACGCCCCATCTCGAGAGCAAGCCGTACGAGGGCTTGTACCCGACGACGCCGCAGTACGCCGCGGGCAGACGAACCGAACCGCCCGTGTCAGTGCCCAGCGCGACGTCCGCCTCGCCTGTTTGCACCGCGACCGCGCTGCCGCCGGAGCTTCCGCCGGCGGACGTAGGCGTCGACGACGACGACAGCGGGTTGAGCACCGGGCCGTGTACCGAGTTCAGGGAATGCGATCCCATGCCGAATTCGTCCATGTTCGTCTTCCCAACCACCCGGGCCCCTCGTTCTCGGAGCTGGCGCACGATGGTGGCCTCGAAAGGGCTTTGGTGGGAGGAGAGAATCGCCGAAGAGCAAGTCGTCGGCAGGTTCCGCGTAGCGATGTTGTCTTTGACCGCCAACGCGAAAGCCTTGTTCGGGTTCGCCGAGGTGGGCGGAGCGGTCGGCGCCGTTTCGGAGGGCTCTGGGGTAAGGTAGGTAGCTGTCAGCACGGGCGAAACTGCACCGCCGTCCGTCCGGACCCTCCTACCTGTCCTCACGAAGTGGTTGAAGTCATGACGCGATCGCCTTTGGGGGCTGCCTGGCTTCCCAACGGTTCTTGTGCCCAGCGCTCGGGGGCGCAAGCGCGAAAGTTTGGCATGCGAGGACATGAGGCGCATCAATGCCAGCCTATGACGGTGGTGCTGGGACTACGGCACGTAGGCTTCGCGCGGGCTTCCGTTACGGAAGCGGACATTTCGACTGGCGGGGATGACTAAGCACTCCGACCCCACGCGGTACTACCTTACCTCACATTAAGTCGCCGTTCCGGCCCCGCTCGGAACCATCGTCATCCCGGCAGCCGCAACCCACCTCCTCTTTCGTAAGCTCTGTAGCCGGAATCTGCGAAACAATTTTCGGTTGATTTGATAGTTCATGCCCCTTGGCTTTGTCTCGATTGATCTTAGCTGACAGGACTCAGAAGATCGGATTGGATGCTATTGGCACCTCTCGCAATGCTCCGGGCCCCTCATCTCCATTTACTCGCCAGACGGCATTTCTGTCTACTTGAGTAGTAAGAAATTTCCCAGGTTCTGTTACTAATTTCATGATTTATTTTACATCGAACGGCTGTTTTTGATGGTATTTAGTGATGTGCCATTTAGTGACATCTAAAAGTGGAAGCCAGAAGGGCGGCGGGAACTTCAATGCCCGAGCTAACCAGCCCAAACAACACCTAACCTTTGTAACTCATTGCCTCAATGCGCGGCCCGATTGTATATGTCAGCCAATCAACTCAATCTCAGCCATCTTGTTGATGCTATTTACGCAGTAGGCGAGGAGCTTCCCTGTTCGAACACACGAGAAAGCCGGTTGCGAGGGGGCTCAGGTTATTGTCGAAGTTTGGCAACAAGATGATAATTTTTCTATAATCTAAGTCAAGGTATCTGTAATCTATAAGACGCTGATGTATCAATCCCTTCATCTATTTCGTTAATGGTTCTGAATGATCCTACACCTCTGAACCTCTTGTATTGGCCCCCGGCTTAGCCGGATTGATAGTTAGACTCCACCGAAGGCTGGTATTGCGTGCCTCGGCTTCCGCCCGCGTCGCCTTTGTGAAACTCCTCCATGGGAGCGCCCTCAAACTCGGAGGCTTCAGTGACTGTTTTTCTGCGCCCAAATACCAGTCCCGGGTGTGCTACGTTCAAACAAAACACGGCAACCGTCATGACTCTGTAGCGCTGTCAGCAAGTCCTAGATCGTAGGCGAAAAAAATAAATAAAGGGATCTCTTACGCTGACTCCAAGGCAATGAACATGGGCTCGTCTCGGAACCATTCACTCCAGTAGCCCTCATGTAGCTCCACGATGCGGTATGCGCATCGAATGAGGATCAAGGCCGTGCTCAGCACCAGGAACAGGAGGAAGATCTTGAACCGTCCGTTCATCTTCGAGCGACCGATCGAGCGGTTGTACCTGATCATGTAGTCCGCGAACAGGATCGAGAAGGCCCCCAGTGAGAACACTTGAAACACCAGCCCGGCCAAGGAGATGTGCACGCCTTGATCGACGTCGGCCTTGGTGTCGCCGACAGCAGACAAAGCGCCACCGACAGCCTGGAGAATGAGGGAGACGACGTCGGCAGGTATGAAGACCCAGTAAAACAGCTTCGGTTTGACACGGGATAGCGAAGGGTCCAGATGGTTTATCCTGCGCCGCGAGAAAAAAAAATGATTAGTTCCCTTTCATCGCATCGACTCTCGGTTGGAATATCTTGAACACGTACGTCTGAGACAGGAGAACGTAGATGGCAGCTGAATAAAATACCGGGGCGACCGTGATGCACACTACGCGCGTATCATATGTTAGCGGTCGTGGTCAACGGGTCCCGCGTCGTTACGTGAGATCGAACCTATTTGGATCAAGAATCCGTCGAAGCTGAACGGGTTGTCGTAGATGAACTGCCGTCCTACGTAGCCGACTATTTCGAGTATGCAGCCGGAAATCATGCTCCCCATGAAGCCCCAGGTCCTCGTTCGTATGCCTTGCGCGGCATGGGCTAGTAAGGCTATCGAGTAGAGTGCGATGAAGGTGTAAGTGGCCGGCTCCGACGGCCGGTATTGCAGGATGCTCCGTTCGAGCGGGCAGAGCTCGAGGGTACAGTTTGCGTCCGGCCCGAAGGCGATGAGTCCGTTGGGTAGCGTCGACATGCTGAAAGTTATCGTCGATTCGTCTGGGTATGCGGCGATGGGCATCATTGTAAGAGGGATAGGACGGAGGGTACGTCCTCTTATAAACCCCCGACCAAGCTCACCACAGACGCCCGGTGGGGAGGTAAGGAATCGTCGACCCGCAGAATTCGGGGTGCGTGGGATTCCGACGACTGCAAGCTCCATAACGTTTAGACCGTGGCTTAGACACCCGACGAGGTGGCCCACAATTTAGTCTCTATCTGTCTATGTATCCAGGAGCGACGTGGTTGATCTAGACGCTAATCTGATCAACTTTCTTATGGGACGAGCGGCAACAACACTGCCGTGGGAGTGGTGATTGGCTCCGGGATGTTGCATACCGCGATACCGAAAGCACGGTACTAACGACTGAGGTGAAGATATCGGGGATAACAATCCTTGGTGTTGAATGCGACCCCAACCTCGTGGGCGCCCTGAACGGACTGCAAGCTGACGTGTGTTGGTTTTGAGTGCTCTTGCCCGAAATGGAAATAATGTCGCGACGCTAGCGCTCTGTGGGTCTCCCGATTCCCGCGGAGCCCAACGGAGGGTGGGTACGGGGGGCTTCCATTGGTCGGCGTAGACGTACGACACGAGGGAGGACTGCTGGCGCTGCTTGCTTGCTCCATTCCAGCACCGCGTCGTCGTCATCTGTGATAACGAAAGTGGTTTCGAGGAGGCTTAGCAGTTGTGTCCCCGCGCTATGAAAAATGTGCCATAAACGGTCAAAATGTCGCGATGGAACGTGGTTCCGTTGTCTCTCGGAACACTGGGCAAGGCTTGACGCATGTACCTCACGAAACATATAAGCGAAGATTGCTGAGCAAGGGGGGGGGGGGGGGGGGGGGATAGGAAACAAAGAAAAAGATTCGACTCAATCGTAACGTATTTAGTTTCCCCTCTTGTTAACACATAAATTCGGGACTAATCCAAGCCTTGCCTGCAAATGAGAGAGCTGGAGCCGCGGGCCTGGAGTGATGAGCAGAAGCATCGTGATATATTGGACTGAACTGCCTATCCCATTGATTGCCAACCAACGCCACTAAGTACGTGTCCAGTGCAGGGCGTCAGCTGGGTTTTTAGCCCAAGAAAATGCTTAGAAACTGAATGACTTGGCGTAAAAATGGGTATTATAATGGGGGTTGGCAGTCGGTGGGATATCCATTCGAATTGGGGGGGTTTTGGTGGTGTTATTGTTGGTGGGTTGAAGAGGAAGGTGGTGAAGTAGGCCTAGCCTGCCCAAGTGACGGAACAACTGGTGTCCCACATGACATGCTGCACATTATTTCTTTTGATCTGCTGAAAATCTTTCCATTATAGGCGGTGACTTTCTTACTTGTTGTTGTAACGAGATGCCATCATGGCGACCCCCTTCATTGTCCCCGTCAGTGTTACGAGGTTGTCCTGGCGGCTCAACGGTTAGAGGCACTGAAAAGCAGAGTACTTGGATTTAGGGGATCTTGACTTTGTGACTTGGGCCTTGGATTTTATGAATTCTCTAAAGCATAAATAATTTGCGTCGATCCTGAGTGCTTGTGTGTTGGGTGCTGAAGGGATAGGCCCTACACTTACTCAAATTACTTATGGTACTACACGCAGCCTGGAACGTTAAATGGACTCGGAATATGACGTGACAATCATGCCAGAGACTGTTACAAGCTTCGGATTAAAACGTCTCGGTCAAAAGCCTCGAAACTTGTGGAAATGTAAAAAGAGACGGTTTTTGAACGACCTTATTTATGACGTATGACTGACAATACTTCTTACGCAACTAGATCCCTTGTTTGGCTTTGAGCTTCGGAAGACTTTGGAACCGCTATTCCATCAACTGCTTACCAACGCCAAAAAGAATTCTCCAATTTAATATTCATGTCGACCCCAAGTTCATTGATTTCAGTATTTTGAATTGGATGAAGATTCTAGCTGATAAACTGCATTGGTCTAACCCCTCATATAATTATGTAGTTAATGGCGTTGGTGAGCAGTCGATGGGATATGCAGCAGTCAAACTCGATGAAAGTTTCTGGTAGGCCTTGTACGACTGCCAAATAGATCTTGTCATTATGTGATTCTTGATAAAACATGCGTCTCTGGAAAACTTGCAACTCATGGCGGACAGTCGGAATATCTACGACGGTTCATCTTGGAGCATTGACAGTGAGCTGACTACAAATATCTGACGCATGTTCCGTCAATCATGCCGAGACTCCATCATCTTTCTTGAACAGCTCTATTGCAGAGGTTTATTTCGTCGGGATCCCATTTCCCGAGGAGCTGAGTTCTGTATTCGTCCACCACATCAAATCCCCTACTCTTGACAATGTCGAGGAATTTCAGCATCCGCTGCTTTTCCGCCGGAGTCTCCATCTCTTGCCCGACGAAATCGGCAAACGGTAGGTAAAGCGCGAGATCGAGACCGAGCCGGCCCACCAGCGTCTCGACGTGACCGAGGGCAGCCAACGCCTGCTGGTGACGTACGTCGGGGGGCATGACGGGCAGATCGCACAGGAGGGATTTCCACGCGTCGTGTCGGAGCATGTGAGACAAGCCGGTGAGGGCCCAATGGTAGTAAGGGCTGACGCTGGCGAAAGCGTGATCGTGCGTGTCTGCGGATAGTTGCATGAGGTTCCCAATCATTCGGAACTGCAGCGCCGATACCTCGCAGATGATGTCCAGGCCCTGGACCTTGAGTTCTATGGAGTCCTTGAACGGTTCGGAGCCGTCGGCGAAGAGTCGTCGTTCCTGGGTTTCGGTGACCCAGGCCAGGGCTCTGACACCTGCGTCAGCCGATGCTAGATTTCGTGAGAAGGACGCGGCACCCACCTCGGCTGCAAGCTTGCCCACTGCCACATCGCCGAGAGCATGGCATCTTCCTTCCTGGAGTCGGGCGACGGTACGGTATCCCCTCCGGCGTGCAGCGTGAGCGGCCGTGCCGGCCAGGGTTCGGGAGCGACTTGGGGTTCGACTGGCTTCTCGGTCCTCGAGATGCTCGAGAGGATGTCGAGAAATCTGAAGAAGCGGACCAAGTCATTCTCGAACGGCGTCAGCGAAGACATGGACCGCTTCTTGCTGTGCGCCTTCAGAAAGCTGGAGATTCTCGTGAGCCACAGCTGGAAACTCCCGTCTTTCTGGGCCAACATCAGCTACACAGGGAGTTTTAGTTTCATCAGGTTTGGAGTCCGAGGATGCGACCTCACGATGTCTCACCTCGACCACCGCCAACAGCACAGCACTCATCAAGACCGGAGTGAACTTGGTCGTCTCGGGCTTCTTGAGCTCCGACTCGATCACGGACTTCTGCCTCGTCCAGGTGTCCATGACGCCGCGCCTCTCCCTGGCGTTGATGCGTAGGATCTGAGGGTTCCGGGAAGCGTACAGGGCGCCGACGATGGACAAGGTGCGGCTGACGTTCTCGTCGTCGTGCGACAGGGCCGTCACGGTGGGACTCCGCAGCACGGCCGCTTGAGTGAGAGAGCCCATGGCTTGGAAGTAGGTGCTGATGTAGCGCCACGAGTCCTGGACCAGGACCCTGGGGACCCGCGAGGTTTCCCGTTGCTGCACGAAGTGGAAGGCCGGGGAGGCTTTCGAAGCTGCGCATTCCATGCCGCGAGCGACGCAGCTCGCACACGGACGGCCGCCATCGCACTATTCCATGTCAGAGGACATGATGCTTTCGGAGAGAGACAGGTGAAGTTCGGGTGCGCTAGGTTACCTTGATATGCGACTTCTTGCAAGGAGCGCAACGGTGCCCGACGCGTCGCCGGTCAAGCTGCCCACATGGCATTGGATCGACAACCTGGTCTCAGTAAAAAAAGAATGAGATGTGGCATGACCACCGAACACGGAGGCCGGTCTCCGGAGATGGGGATGCGCCAGAGGGTGCCGAGAAACTACGGGCGGGCGAGGATGTTCAGGGACGAAGGAACGTCAGCGGCTCTTGAGTAATCGGCGGAGGCCGGAAAACCTATTAGGACGGGACGCAGTGATGTGGCTGCGCCACTGATTATTGATACCTTTTTTTTTTAAACTTAGCGCGGGAACCCCCCCCCCCCCCCCCCCCCCAACCAAAAAAAAAAAGGGGGGGGGGAGGGGGCTTCGCATCGAATACGGCGGGCGTTGCTTTCGAGGCCATCGCAAGCTAGAAAGACGGCGACGCAGCCTCGAATGCAGTGTGACCAACAAGCATCTGCTCGCCGACTGAAAGACTTATCACGGCGGTAATACTAGGTCACACATCAGACAGGGCTTTTCAAGCCTGTCCGTCCAAAAAGCACAAGGTGATCGGCATGAGAATCCGATAAAGCGATCCCAGCTGGCGCCAGCTGTTCCCAGCTAGCGGTTCCTTTAGGTACAGGGGTGGCGCAGGCAGTTCCGGGTCTCAACAATCAGGAAAGACATGCCGAACGACTTGAACAACTTAGCTAAGCTTTTATAACTTTCAAATGTTTCTTGACATGTTAATAAGTATCCGAATTTTATGGACTCATTCACTACGGGTTATTCGATGTGATGAATCCAACAACCCGGCCTGGAAGCACTGTTTGGTATTATTATTGATTTCAATTGGGGGGTGGGGGGGCCAAACACGCGGTTGGTTGTCAGCCTGCAGGTGTTCCTGGCGGGCGCATACTCCCGAGTCTGCTTATGCGAAGCCGTAAAGCGACCGTCCGCGTCATCTAGACCTTCTCTGGTCATGTTGGATTGGTCGCCTCGGACCATCTAATATATTAGACTCCTGCCGGCGAAATTAGGTGGTTCAGCCTCCTTCGACGGCCGAAGCACGATGTGACAGTTCGTGGCTGTCACACAAGCGCACTGACCGACGCTTCCTGTAAGACTAGATTCTCGGCATTTCATCGTCCAAGTCTTTTCTGTCTTCTCACCGAGCGGTTTCACGGGCATGAGGGACGGCTTCTTTGCACCTTGCGTTGAAAAAGTCACCTCAGAGTTGACATGACACTTCGCTCCGCTGTAGAATTTGTTTGCGCCTTATCGCAGCAAGCACTCACGCATTGACCAGGCTTCTGTTTGCTTCGTTGGGCCCCACTTCGCCAATGGCGTGAGCTCCTTATTCGCCAAGATGGACGGGCATACAGAGAGAAAGGGGCATAAACGGGCGGCGAATGTGGTGTAGGCTTAGGTGCGTGTTTGTTGCTTTTCCAGAGGACTGATAGGTGAAGACCCAGATGTCAGCTCTGTCGTGAGCTGTCCGGATTTTGTTGCGAGGCGACGAGGAAATTCGTGTTAGCGACGCTTGTTCCTTTTGAATGTCTCGAGACGCGTACCGGCTCAAGGGCGTTCAGCCGGGTCGGGCCAGCAACGGCCAGCAACGGCCAGCGTCCTAGCGTCCCAGCGTCCCAGCGTCCAGCATCAGATGAGGCAGGCTGATGACATAAACAAGGGCTCTCCATGTCTTTGGGATTCTGGAACCTCACAGTCGAACGCCTGTGCTGACGGAGCCGCCGTCCAAAACCCTGCGAATCAACGTGTTTGCTCCAACAAACAAGCAGCCAACCCTTGTCGAGAGACTCCGACTTGCACCTTCATCTGAGACCGCCCCCCCCCCCCCCCCCCCCCAGAGACTCTTGCTGGCGAACCATCAGCGATGTCTTATCCCCCTGATGGCCGCCTCAACTGTGCCTCCAGCGGACGCACGGAGTTCGTCCCCGTGAAAGGGGACTTTGGTGTTTATCAGCTCAGAAAATCCTGACTGAAAGCCCCCCTCCCCACCCCCAAATGAAGCTCAATCGGTCCTGCAGAGAGACAATATCGCATATACGATTAATTTGCGTTCCGTGATGGAAATGATTTAGTCCAGGACCTTCAATAAAAAAAAACCTACAATGGAACGATCGGATATTGTTTTCAAGTCTCCAGCCCCAGAGGGCGGCGCCACCAGCCCCGTTATTTAAACCTTTTGGAGAGAGAACGCGGCCCATGGCTTTTCATCTCTCGTAGATGGCGTGTGGAGGACTCCGCGCGCGCTCTCTCGCAAGGATGGGCCAGTCTGTTTCGCATCAGCTTCGGGGTTTTCGACCGGGGGGCCGTTTTGGGGAAAGCAGACGGCCGTGACGGCGAAGTGCCGGAGGGATCGGGCGATGTTATGGACTCCAAAGTGGGCGTTTTCCGAGTCATGCTGAAGTCGATTGGCCCGGTCTGCGGCTCTTCAAATTGAACCGAAGAACAACTTGGAAAAAAGTCTAAACGGCGGGGACAAGCTATCATTTGCACAACGACATGCCATCGCTTGGAAGAGGTCCGCCCGTTCTGCTGGTTATGGAGACACTCACTCTTCGGTCAGCCTGGACCAACATCGTCCACACACAGAAATAGGTCGCTTTTGCAGGGCCACAGGTTGCATCGGCCTAGTCCATTGCGGAGCTTCCATCTTATCTGCTGCCCTTGCAGCAAAGAAAAATATGGGACAATCGACCTTTTCTATTTTCCAGCCAGCTGGGCGACTCTGCAGACGCCCAGTCCAGGCTAGCCAGGTTTCTTTGCTTTTCCTCAGCCTGGCGGTGGTGCTGTACAAAGTACCTGACGAGGATGCCCAGGCATGACTCGACTTTGATTTGGCGGTTGATAGTTGAATCCTTGGCTGTGAATCTTGGCAATTAAAACGTGATGAACACGATGGACCCGTTGGCGCTGACTTCGTGCAGGTAGAGGAAGGGGAGATTGGGGGGGGCCCGGGGGGGGGGGAGGAGGATTCAGACTTGGCGACGTGATGGGATATATGGGAGCCCGCATGCCGTGGTTCTCTTCTGATCGAGTCTTCTCCTTTCTCTACTAGCCAGCTGTCAGTCGTTGTTTTGGCAGAGTCACTCGTTTCCTCAACCAAGTCATTCTTTAATAATAATATTTTATCAATAACTAGTCCTTCTTTTTCGCTCGCCATGCATCTTCAGACTGTTGCTGCCGCCACGCTCCTCGTGGCCGGAGCTGCTGCCACTCCTTACCGCCGCCAGACCTCGAACGAGACCTACTGCGATGGAGGCGTCCCCGAGACGGAGCCGAGCACCACCAGCGCTCACTACCCTCCGTTCCCCGTGAACACCACCATCCCCGGTGTCCCCTCCAACCCGGGCGCCGGTGGAAACAGCCCTTCTTACCCGGGCACGCCCTCCAACCCCGGCGGCAACAGCCCTTCTTACCCCGGAAAGCCTTCCGGCCCCGGCGGCGAGACTCCCTCTAACCCGGGCAAGCCCTCCAACCCCGGCGGCGAGACTCCCTCTAACCCGGGCAAGCCCTCCAACCCCGGCGGCGACAGCCCTTCTTACCCCGGAATGCCTTCCAGCCCCGGCGGCGAGACTCCCTCTAACCCGGGCAAGCCCTCGACTGGTGGAGACTCTTCCAACTCCGGAAACCCTTCTACTGGCAATGGCGGTTCCCCCTCCAAGGGCGGCGACTCTCCTTCCCAGGGTGGTGGCTCTGGTTCCCCCTACTACCCCGGCACGCCTTCCGCCCCGGGTGCTTCCACCCCTTCCACCCCCGGTGGCAGCGGCAGCGGCAGCGGCAACAATCCCTCTTACCCGGGCAACCCCTCCGCTCCCGGCTCTTCGTCTCGCCCCTGGTTCCCGTTCCCCCAGAACACCTCCGTTGCCTCGGTCACCCCCTCCTTCACCAGCATCCCCGGTGCCGCCCTCCCCACCGTGCCCGTCCCCAGCACCACCGTTCCTGCCGGCAACAACAGCACCGCCAGCGTTCCTGCTCCCAGCTCTACCGCCCCGGCTACCAACATCCCCTTCGGTGTTCCCATCACCAAGTGCACTGTCCCCGGTGACTTCGCTCTCACCTTCGACGACGGCCCGTTCACTTTCACCAACCACGTCCTCGACCTCCTTGCCGAGGCTGGCGCCAAGGCCACCTTCTTCGTTAACGGCGAGAACTTTGGCAACATCAACCAGGAGCAGGACGTCGTCAAGCGCATGATCGCCGACGGCCACCAGATCGGCTCTCACACCTACAGCCACCCTGACCTTGCCACCATGGGCGACGCTGAAATCATCTCCCAGATGACCACTCTCGAGGATGCTCTCATCAACATCATTGGCAAGTACCCCACTTACATGCGCCCTCCTTACTTCAGCTGGAACGACAACACTCTGTCCATCCTGAAGGCTCTGGGGTACCACGTCATCCACGCCGACATCGACACTCTCGACTACGCCAACAACGAGCCCCTCGGCAACCTGACCAGTGTTGGTATCTTCGAGGAGGGCGTCGACAAGGGTGGCTCCATTGCCCTGGCCCAAGAGGTAAGCCCGGGGTTCCGAACCCGTCGAGTGTTTTGTTTTCCGCCGCTGACATGAAGGAAACAGGTTCACCAGAACACCGCCGAGTACCTCGTCCCTCAGTTCCTCCGCATCATCAAGGAGAAGGGTCTCAAGGCCGTCACCGTCGGTGAGTGCCTCGGCGACCCGGAGGCCAACTGGTACAAGACCAAGCGCACTGCCACTCCCACCGCCACTGCCTCCAAGATCGTCATCTCCATCACTAGCACCGCCACTCCCACCGGTGCCATCGGTCCCGACGGCGCTTGCGGTGGCCCTCAGGGCTACGTCTGCAAGCCCGGCAACTGCTGCTCCGAGTACGGATTCTGCGGCACTTCCCAGAGCTACTGCGGCACCGGCTGCCAGCCCCTATTCGGCGTCTGCGGTGCTGTTGCTCCTCCAGCTCCCTCCGGCGGCGCTGCTACCGGCACTGCCAGTGCACCTGCTGCCACCAAGACAGGTGCCACGGGTGGTGTCAGCACTGACGGCTCTTGCGGTGGCGCTAATGGCCTCACCTGCCCCGACAGCACTTGCTGCTCTGAGTACGGCTTCTGCGGCACCACCACCGCTCACTGCGGCACCGGCTGCCAGCCCCTATTCGGTGTCTGCGGTGCTGCTGCTCCAGCCCCCTCCGGCGGCTCTGCTACCAGCGCTGCCAGTGCCCCTGCTGCCACCGGTGGTGTGAGCACTGACGGCTCTTGCGGTGGCGCTAACGGCTACACCTGCCCCAGCGGCACTTGCTGCTCTGAGTACGGCTTCTGCGGCTCCGATACCGCCCACTGCGGTACCGGCTGCCAGCCCCTCTTCGGTGTCTGCGGTGCTGCTACTCCAGCCCCCTCCGGCGGCTCTGCTACTAGCGCTGCCAGTGCCCCTGCTGCCACCGGTGGTGTGAGCACTGACGGCTCTTGTGGTGGAGCGAATGGCCACACCTGCCCCAGCGGCACTTGCTGCTCTGAGTACGGCTTCTGCGGCTCCGATACCGCCCACTGCGGTACTGGCTGCCAGCCCCTCTTCGGTGTCTGTGGTACTGCCCCCTCCGGCAGCTCTGCTACCGGCACTGCCAGTGCCCCTGCTGCAACCGGTGGTGTTAGCACTGACGGCTCTTGCGGTGGCACTGCCGGCCACACCTGCCCCGGCAGCACTTGCTGCTCTGAGTACGGCTTCTGCGGCACCACCACTGCTCACTGCGGCACCGGCTGTCAGCCCCTTTTCGGCACTTGCTCTTGAGCTGTCTTAGCCGGGGAGAGTTCGCATACGTAATTATTCATCGGAGTGATGTGGTTTGGGTTAAAGGTTCCTTAATATATCCTGTGGAGTCTGTATATAGTCAATAAAGTATACCTACTTCAAGAGTTGATACATAGCCTCCAAGCCAATGCAAGTCGATGAGCTCGCCGTCAGCAATAACTAAACCGTTCGTGATCAAGTCATAGCAAACGGCCATCCTCACGCGCGAAGCTAGAGCGGAGTGGTCTCTGACCGAACGCTCAACGTTTTGTCTTGGCCAATGCTTTGCTTGAGCCGACTGGAGATGCGGAAAAGTGAGGGAGGTCCGAGTCATTTGTTCTCCAGCGCGTTCATAAGTTCGAGACAACTCGGAGAGGGTCGCGTCGAGAGGCAGTTGCAGCCAAGCCCTCTGGTTGGACGCCGCCCAGAGAACATGACGGCGCATTCTTCGGGACGATGTCGACGGTGCGTCCGTTCCTGAGCCTCGAAACGGACTAAAGGGAGAGCGGGGCAACTTCGGAGACCCCGGCGTTTAGGCGAAACCTGCTAAGCAGGGAACATGCAAATATCACAGAACGCGAAAGAATCTAGGAAAGGGGAAACCACCCGGATAAACGGAGGTTATCTGATGGCATATGCTCCCAGATCTGTCTTTTGAGGGTTTTACTTATGCCCGCGTTGTTCATCTTCAGAATCAACCATTACGCCACTCACGGACCAGCATAGCGGCCACTTGAGTGTAAGCTCTGGAAAACGACAGCAAGATTGGCGGCGGAAAAGAAAAAAAAAAAATAAGCGGTCGAGATCAAAGGAATGTTGTCTTCCTCGAGTCAGATTATACATAGGTTATTGGTGACTCTGTGCCTCGCGATGCACAAGAACTTGCCTAATCATAGATGGTTCACGAGAAATCAGACTCCCGTTCGAGCTCCTCCTATCTAGTCACACTTTCTAATTCCGTTGCGTGAATCATGAATTAAGCCTCATCCTTGTTGCCTGGTACTGAACCGAAAAAAAAAGTCGATTGGAAATGCCGGTGGATTTGAACAGCTTGCCTTCGCTATGAGCATGAATAGGATTTATCTCCCCATCAAGTTGAGAACTCCGCTAGTAGCTGCCTGTAGACAGATAATATGTAAAAGAATCCTCTTAGTAACCTTGATGTATACTCTGAGTTTGTTCTGAGCCTGTTATCAGACTGGTCCGCCGAATGTAACATGCTAAGGTTTTACTCTAGCAGTTGCCAATCCCAGTGGGTCCCACAGTTGTACAGTCCCCGGCAAACAACGACGGCACCGACGATTCCCCGGCGGTTATGGAAGCATTCAAAGGAAATGCCGCAAGGGCCGCCGCATTGGTGTTTCGCCAACACAACCTATCACATCAATCGCATAATGGCAGATTGAAATTCACGGTACTCTCCCGATAGGCTCACATCTAACTCACTGTGAAACTAGGCCGCACACACGATTCCAGTCTTCTGCAGCTGCTTTGAACATGGCAGTGGAGCGACGACACCGACTACTAGCCGAGGAACCCTCAGCCCACCGGGTGTCCCAGAACGGCTCTGCAGCTTGGTTCCCTGGGCGGCAAGAAAGTGGACTGTGGATGGGTTTCGGATACGGAACTTTGAAACGGAAACGGGCAAGCCTGGCGAATCTTCGGCCAAGATCTTAATTCCCATGAGCTCGAGAGTAATAAACGTCCTTCACAATCGAGTTACAACTTGGTTAAGGGGGCAAGTCGAACTACTTTGATCGACCGCATGCTTTGGGCAAATTGGAAAGGCCACAGACATGACTATTCGGAATCTTCGCACGGTCCAAAGCCAGATGTGGACCATGACAAAATCATGCGGTCGCAGAACGTGCTCTTCGACTCGCGAGGAACACTGATGGGGCGGACACTATCGATCCAGAACCGCATCACGTTTCCGCAACTATGTACATCCGGAACGGGGATGACGCCGTTACCCACCAAAGGCAATTCTAACAACATCCTCATTAGAGACTCGACTCTGAAGACGTGAGTCTGAAAAACACAACAACTGGCGAAGCCGTGACAAAATATCGCGATGCAGAGATGTCGATTCCGTACACGGCTTCGCCGCAGCTAGTATTTGAGTATACGCGGGTATAGATGTAGGATTTCTGGGCTTTGAGAATTCGTTTATTTCGACCATGGGATTTGATTGCTAGTGTACAATACAATTTAACATTAAAGCTAAGTATGGATAAACCTGGTGATAGGCTTTGCTGTCTAGTTAAATTCGATAAAAAACTGGCCATGAGAAAACATTATTGCAGCTTTACTATCTAACCTTTTGCTCGGACTTTTCGAGTTGCCCTAAGTAAATTAGTTGCTGATGTGCTGTTTCATTCACGCGACGAAGTAGTACAACAAAACCTTCGCTACGGAATCTCAGTGCTCAATGCAAACGAGCCTTGTTCTGATGATCTGCCAGGTGGAAAGGACATACGCCGGTGATATGTGGTAAGTCGAGCCACCTGAATGCGTTATCGCTCCGAAATCAATCCATATTACACCCCGAAGCTTCTCAGAGTCCACACTCTACATTAAGTGTGCCTTCCTTTGTTTTCCATCTTCAAGTTACGGTTTCACGAATATCAATCTAACACTATGGATGTTATCAGTTCCGGGACTTCCTTCACAACGTCTCTATTTTTATTCTCTCCGTAAAGAGAGAAAAACCAAAACGGTGAGTACTGGGACGCAGGTGGCGGAATGTCTGCAAAGATTCAGGACGATTAGTTTCCTGCCCAGATGAAAAGGAGCATGCAAAGGACGTGACAAAAAGCAAGGTTCTTGTAACTGCAGCTTTACAGCGTAGCGTGCCGTGAGCGGGGACGCGGTCCGCGTCCCCGCGTCACGCGGAATATGGAAAGGTATCAAACACCTCAGTGAGAGAGGCATACTCTCGAATATGTCAAAGCTAATCTACATTGGAGTGTTGTTACTGTGAGTTGAAGCCCTGTGTGACATGGCAACTAATTGCTGACAAGATGCTGATTCAGGCGCTCTGTTACGCCACGTGGGCAGGCTGGGCCTACTTCACCACCTTCAGCACCTTCCCTTCCTTCCACTTCTTCCCTCATCCAAAAGACAACAACAACCCACCAGATTCGCCCATAGGCAGCCCAGATCCAATATATCACGGTACCTCTGCTCTTCACAGGATCCATGACCGAAGCGCTCTGGCTGGGAGGAGATTCCGATTCCTGTCTAGCTTTCTCCGGATCAGAATCAGGATTCTTCTTCTTCCTTGGCCGTGAAGACCAGCTCAAGCTTCTAGACACAGAATCAAGAGCTTTGCAGAGCATGGTAGATTGAGCTTCCTTCGCGCCCGCACCCACGTTATTCGACCTAGTTCGCTGCTTGCTTGACATGGTGGATCTTCGTAGCTCATGTAAGCTTTTCGGCCACGAGCTTACCCTGTCGGACTTTGGGTCGATGTGGTCGTCTACGAGAGCCCCGATGGCGGGTGCAACAATCTGACGTATAGCTTCTTCGACCTCGTTGATGAACTGTCGCCAATTCTCGTCGCACCATGAAAGACAAACAATGTGGGTAGCGAGAGATGCCTTGGCCCCTGAGCACTTTGTTTTCCGAATGTGCGGACTGACTCGAGAAACGAGGGGTCAACTTGGTGATAACAGCATGCAAGCTTGAAAAGATCCATTGAGCACTTGAGCGGCCACCTAGAGTCAATTGAGCTTGTGAAACTGCGTTAAATACGCTTGTAGAATTGTCTCTTTTGGCGGCCGAGCTCAAGTGCACTCACAGGTGGCGGACGGACGATGGTTTTTCTCTCCGCTATTGAAGTGCTTTTTGAGATCATCGACGTCAAAAACCACCGTCTCTTCAGTTTGTGACGTTTAAAATCCTAAAATCATCAGCCTTCCATCTTGGTGTATCAAGAAATCTGCTTACTATTCTGTAGGAGGTCGCCCTTTGCCCACAGGGGGTGGCGGCGGAGTAGCTGCATGTACAAATATGATCGACGAGTCACCGCGAGGAATCATGGTCGAACCATCTGATCAATATGACATTACTACGGAAACATATGGCAGGCATTCTGCACCATCTGGTACAAGCCTAACTGTTGCTTCATTTTCTATTCCCCACACCAAAGTCATGTCGAGGACTCCAATGGCGGCGGCCAAGTCCGTAGGTTCTTCAGAACTTCTACGTCACTCTAAGTTGATACATCAGTATATCTGCCAGAGTCGCTTGCGCACAGAACCTTACATCGCTGATTCTCGTTGGAGCGACGACCGTGTATGCTGCATTTCTCGGCTTGATAGGTATGAAGTGAGCTTCCCAGGGACGCGAGATGGGGGCTGAGGGGGGAAACACCTTACATGTACTTCGACTTGGGCTCCAGGAAATCTGTGCTTCAGCCACGACTCCAGCACCCCTTGTCTAATTCGGTATGACTGTACTTCTGATGTTTCCATGACAGTAAACGAGAGCCAACGAGCCGCTATGGTACCAATGAAGTTGTCGGGGGCAAGCAATTAAACCCAACTGACCGGATTAATTTTGTCTCTCCATTCCAATTCAGAAGGAGAATGTGGGAAAACTTGAGCCTCTGGCTCAGATTCAAAAACCCCGTTCCCACAGCCTCTTTCTAACTGCGCCCGGGAAATATGCAACCCGACCTTCTCTTTTTGTCGAGGCTAAAGGCAATGTCATTGGTCGCCTGGTTTGACGAAGCCTGCGAGTGCATCATTTCCTGCCGCAGGCTCCTGCAGGTAAGACTCCCATGAAATCCGATAGGGCCGCTGCCGACCAAGATACGGAATCAACTGCAGGGTGGTAAAACAAGTTGGTGGCATGATGCACGACCCCTCAGGCTTCTGGGGAGACGTCGAACCAGAAAACCAGGCTCCGGTGGCCTCCATTTGTTCCGCCTAGTCAGCTTCCGTGTCTGGAAACCGATCGAGGACGCCCCGTGGCAGCCTAGCAACGTGTCTCTTCCTCCAGGCGCGGGGGGGGGGAAATGCAATGGCAACCTGCTCCTGGCCAAATGGGATTCACACATTCTCGACCTGAGCATGGCTGAGGCAACAATTCCCTGCCCTGCTGCGACAGGATCGGGACACCAGGTGATCGAACTGATTGAGAGGTCTGTGTATTAGGCTGGTCGGCGGATACTTGGGATCATCAGGATGAATAACATCGCCCCTCAGGAATGTTCCCGAGATTAAGCAAATTCTCGACGTCAATGGGCTCACCGAGAGTATAAAGAGCAGGTATCGTGATATATTGAATCTGGGCTGCCTATGGGCGAATCTGGTGGCGGGAAGAAGTGGAAGGAAGGGAAGGTGCTGAAGGTGGTGAAGTAGGCCTAGCCTACCTACATAACATAATAGACTCCCATAGAACTCTGGATAAATTTAAATTTATGGACCTATAATCCCTTTACCTATATTCTAAAACTTTTTAAAAAGTAATCCTAGTACTTGAGTTAAAATTTAAAGCTATTTATAATATTTATAACTATTATAATTACTTAGTAATTACGAAGTTTAAGAATAAGACTAGGGAGAAAATATACTCCGAGGAGACTATTAAAGGATTTCTCCAAGAGGTCATGTCTATCTCGAGAGGTCTGGAGATACGAGTGAAGCAGTTGCCTACATTCTAATCTCAGCCAAACATGGCACTAGTGAGTTTTTGAGCCCTGATCATGATACCCGGCTGAGCCACTAACAAAGTAAAGTACGAGAGAGTCTTGCAGCAAAGAACAGATTTGATGAGCACCACATTCGCCGATTATTCGCTCGAGAAGAACAACTAGATGAATATATTAACAGAAGAAACGGCGAGGCAAACGACTTCAATGCACGTCATCACTGTGGCTACGCTTCTCTTCCTCCCGGCTACATTTGTTGCAGTAAGAGCGACTTGCCCAGCCATGGCCAGTCCAATCCGAACCTCTGACGCAACCGTAGATATTCTTCCAGAGTGCAGAGTGGAGTGCTTCTGTAGAGTTGAGAAGAACAAGTGCCCGAGGATATGAAAGATACCTTTGAGCTGCAGGCAGCCAAATTCATGTTGTTTGTTGAAATCTTTGTCCCCCCAAGGGTGGTGACTGTAGGACGGTGGCTTATTGTGTTGTTGAAGACTAGAACGACAGCTAAAGGAAACACCAAAACCAGCTGAGCAGCACTACGTGTACGACTTTAGACGCGGGAGGCTCGTTGACACGGTGGTTTTTCGTTTGCTATCTCGGACACTGAACTTTTTCCCTACCCATTAATTTAGCATAAGCTGATCAATAATCCCCTTAAGACATCCTCCGTGGTATTCGTTTTCTTTTCTTGGTCTGGTTTGCTTCAATTCGAGTAAGCTTGTACCTGAAAGCTAAAACGGACAGAGCTGAAGAGAGCAGATTCAGTGAGACCTCTCTGACAGATTTGGTCTCCGCAATGAGGTGCGATGTGAGGAATGCTCTCAAAACTTGTCGTGGCCGAGGAAGCCAGGGGCCACAGGTTGAATAGGCTGCAGCGCTACCGATAAACCAATTTGTGCAGGCTGACATGGTCGTTGTTGGGATTGGCCATTCAAATGTGGCATGGCTGGTAATATGCATACTAGTACTATATGCATGTTGCCATCACATCCTCCCTTCCGATCCAACGCTGTATCTGCGCCTCTCAATTCCCCGCTCTCCTCCATTCCTTTTCAACGCAGCCGTTCTAGCCACATTGCCTTTCAAGCCACTGAATGCCTTTGGTGGTGGTTCGCCAGAGCAAGCGGGCTGGTAGTAAAAATAGAACGCAGCCGCATCCTCCGCCGCCAGGCAGGCAATTGCGACACCCACCAACGACCTAAGCTTTCGAAGAAACCTGGAATGGATGGACTTACGGAAGTCAATTCGAACATACTGATCCATCAAGCTGTTTTCTATGCTTCAAACTCAAGTTCTGGCCGTCTTTGTCACGAGCGATTGATTCCCTAAAAGCTGTTGCCCTCGGGAAGTCGGCTTCTGACCAATATGGACTCCGCTTTTGGGGTTCAAGAGTTCCGGCAGTACGTCTCTGATTACATCAAGAGAAACGACTGCTTCGGTCGGAATGGCTACAACGAACGCGTACCTTTCATTCCACGTTCGGCACTCGATACTTATTGGACGGCAGACAAGACTAAGCACGTTTTGTGTGATCCAAAAGAAAGAATCCGAGCGCCGACTGTAACGATAAGACAGAGCTACTTGGTTGTCTTCTCCATATTGACGTACATCGGTCGGCCCGAGCATATCATCATGTTCATAGAAGAAACTCTCGATGACCCTATGGTACCGCACGTCGCTGTTCCGGCGAAGCTTTCCGGCATGGCTCCCTCCGCATTGGAATTCTTCGACGAGTTCCAAAAACATCAATGGAAATTCTGCCCTCTCTCGCTCGACATGAAGACAGGGCCAAGGCCCTACAGAAGACATCTATCGCCCTATCACATCATCCCCATTGTCGGAAGGGACCTGATCAACCCGCATGTCAAGAAGAATGTCCACGTCTACAAAGTGAGACTTCATGCGGAGTGCTTTGACCGAACTGTGGGTTACGTCGCGAACTTGAATCGCACTCAGGTTTCCTAACTGACTGAGTTTCCCAGACCCTCGTCTTTAAGGTCTTTAGCGCTAATGACAACGACGAAACCACGGAACAGTATAAGAATGAGGTAGACTTGTACTCGCAACTTTCTCACGAAAGTGCATTCGACCATATCACGAGGTATTTCGGTTCGTTCGAGACTTCAGGCCTTCGGACTATTATGTTGGAATATGCCGATGGTGGAACACTACTGTCCCTGTTTGAGACGTATCCTCCCCCACAGAGCCAAATCGATCGTGAAAAGTTCTGGAACAGCCTCATGAGTTTGTTCAAAGGCTTGAAGCATCTGCATGATTTTACGGAAAGTCAAAGATCCTCGAAGGGGTCCTGGATTTTGAGAGGGTGCGACTCTACGTTGCTCGCGAAAAGTTCAAAGCTAACCTTCACCTAGTACCCACCAAGATATTCGACCCCAGAACATTCTCGTGTGCAACGCGTCTTACGGAAAAATGTATGACATTACCTTCAAGTTCGTCGATTTGGACAGGGGTGATATACGAAAGACGAAGATGCAAGGACTTGATCGAGACGCCAAGGACCAGGCAGGCAATGGGATGTACAGCAAGTCATACCCCCTATGCCACCTTGCTCTTATGTGCTAATCAGGTCCGATACAGGTGGCCCTGAGGCGAACCAAGATGAAGGCGACGCAAAAGGGATTCGGAGCTACAGCGACGTATGGTCGCTGGGTGGCATCTTGAGCGAAGCTATGGTATGGTGCATTTGGGGGGAACATGGACGCTCAAGATACCAGGCAGCGCGAACGGAAGCAACTAGAAAGACGGGCTTGAGGGGCGGACTTCACTTGGGAGCGTTCCACGACGGAGATTGTCTTCTAGGTGTTGTGGAAGAATGGCATCGAGATACCGTCAATGCGGCCGGAGACTCCATCGCCTGGTACGAACGGGTAAGCAAGCTCATCTTGGAGCATATGCTCAAGCCGGAGCCAACCGAGAGAGCTACTGCCTCTGCAATCTTGCAGCAGTGGTTCAAAACTCCTCCTTTGTCCACGCATAAAAGCGAACCCATCCGCCTTCTCACTCAACTAGACGCACAATTTCCCGAACATATCAATCGGCCGAAAGCGTCGAAAACAATACCAGATGTTTGGAAAGACTCATCTTACATGGAAATCAGCACTGGAAGTCTTGGCACTCTTTCCAGACCACAATCTCCCACTCCAGACACAATACCTAATATAGTGGTCTCACAGGAGCAACAACCGCAGGGCCAAACGGAGTTTCCAGACTTACAGTACTCCAACTTACATAAGCACAACTCGAGACGAAAATCGTCCTCCCTGTGTCCGAATTGTGCACCCTTTGAGCAATCAGGATTCGGAAAAGAACTGGAAATCTCGCAGGGTTGCTATGCGGGCAATGTTCTTGGACGAAAGCGCCCGTCTTCGGCTGCCGATGCTGAGAGGTCGGTGCCCTTTCAGAGCACTAGAGATATAGACAACGAGAGCGTCACCTGGAAAATAACTGCCGTGGGAGAGCCAGATACCACCTTTACATCACCAGGTTCGAAGTCAACCGTGGTTGGTCCATCGAAGCTGTCAAGACACAACACCTTGTTTCAAGAAAACACATCACCAAGAGCGAGCAGCGATACTGTCTCGAGTCATGACAAACCTGGAGCCGGGAGGACAGATGGCCGACGTATGCTTCCAAGCCCTCGAAGCAAAGGGATGTCGCCAGCTATCACAATCGAGAGTGTCTGGGACACGTTCTTTCAAGACAAAGACAGTTCAGTACCTCTGCTGCGTACAAAGTCAAAATGGCGTCTGTTCAGCGCGTTTCCACGTCTGGAAGAGGCTGTCAACAAGTTGAAAGGAGAGAATGGACGAGATCAGGTACGGATATCTTCTGGGAAGGGCTACGGAGAGACTCCGACTAACAAGCTAGATGAAGATCTTTCTCGTCGACGATTCAAAGTCCATGATAGCTCATCAGTCGGCCGTAGCAAAGGCGTGCCGGGTACTATGCTACATACTCAAACGCGGGCGCGTCGACCCAAACTCGTTCGACCTCCGTTTCACGTCGGCGAGACCGCCGGTCACATCGAGAACCAGTCGGGTGCTCCAAGACGAGATCAGGACGATGTCTTTCACCTCTGACTATTGCGACATGGCTACGAGCCTGGACGCGATTGCCACGAAGGTCATCCAAAACCCAAAACCGGTTTCCGTCTACGTGTTCACCAACGGCCATTGGAACGTTGACAACGAGGACCATTTTTGCGGAGTTGACCATTCGATCAACAGGATGGTGAGACACGTACGGGACAGAAACGAGCAGCTGAACTGGGTAGGGGTACAGTTTGTGCGTTTCTTCCACAAACCTCCGATACCACACGATGAGGTTGGTGGAAGACGTCTGCGGGCCTTGGACGACGATTTGGAAGACAAAATTGACTAGTAAGTTCGGACCGGCACGATCTCCGCCCGAAATCGGATATTGATCGTGTCACAGTGATATCGTGGACACCACGGATTTCGACGGCGATCTCTACAAGATTCTCATGGGCGCAGTTTCTCCTGACGAGGACAAGAGGGTCAGGAAAGCCAAGAATTCCAATAGAAGGGGCTCTCGAATAGAAGGGCTTTAATGTATATAATCATCACCAAGCGTATACGTCGTGCGGCTGGCAGTTGATGACTTGTTGGCTCGCCCTCCTTGGCACTAGCATCCTTTCCTCGTCGACCCTTGGAATTTCGATACCCCAAAAGCATTCATAAACGGGAAAAGTCGTTGTCAATAAAGATTGGATATCAAAGTGGATCAACTCGCAGATGCAAACACCCACTCTCTCCAAATAGCTACGACAGGTAAACCCTCCGTATTTGCTAGTTCTCGCAAGACATCCCCCCTCGACCAGAACCAAGTCCGCGTTCCCTCCCAACTTCGATCATGGAACTTGAAACGATCTGCCTTGACTGATGCCGCCGACTCGAGAACGTCAATCGGAGACATGCCAGCCTCGTTCACAAGAGCTCGCATCTCCATAGACATACCCAAAACATGCTGCAAGTCGAATCCTTTACCCGCAGCGTCTGTTCCTGTGATGAGAGGAAACACCGGCTTTGTATGAAACTTTGGTGTTGAGGCACGCGTTTGCGATGCTCGGACTTGGCTTCTACCCGGCTGCTAAGCCCGTAGCTTTCGTAGGTTCCTTCTGGATGAGCATTCTCTGGGCGTACGGGCCTTTGCAGAAAAGCGTTTTGCTCTTCTCGAACTTGGTTTAATAATATTTAGAGGTATTTTAGGGTATTTTAAAGGCTACAAGAAGGGAATAAGGGGAAAGGAGAACTAGTAGGGGACTACTAAGTAACCCCTATTTAGGTCCCTATAATTCCCTTCCCAAGGCGAGGGGGTTAGAGAAGAATATATTATATACGTACTTATTATACTGTCCTCTTCACTCTAGACTATGCACCTCTAATAATAATTGAGGCGAGCAAGTTGCAGTTCAGGGTGCCTTTGTTAGGTCGTCTGAAACAAAAAGACCTGAATATTGGCCACTGCCTGTGCATAACGTCTTAGTATATCTCGTAGGTGGTCTAGAACGCGGAAGACCATGTGGTTATGGTCGGGCGATACGAGACCGCCCTACGCGGTATGGGTTTTTTCTGGTGTTGCGTTAATAGTAGAGCGCTCGAGAGACATCGATGAGACCCGTGGGATCCCTCCCCCCCAACCCCCAGCGCGGTCTACTCGCTTTCAAGCTTTAACGGTCACTGATCCTCTAAGCGACGACACGCGGTGTGTTTTCATTGCCAATAATGGCGGATCACCTCGAAATCTCATGAACGATCCGAGAAGAACTTTGGCAACCATCATGGTCTGGAATCCGGAGTTAATGTTCGCCAACGCCAGCTTTCTTATCTTGAAGGCAGGCTGGCGGCAGGGGAGAGGTCTTACTTAGTCCGAGATAGAAACTTTCAGGAACTTTGGGATGAAGAAGCCCTAAACGCTTATTATGGACCAGTGTGGACACCACGATCAAGTCGTTACACTCTTTCGCAAATCAGTAGGAATGAGGAAGAGTTGCAGAAGCCAGATAAGCCTTCGTCAATCGCCCTGGAACCGCAAAAACATTGGCCAGAGTGGGTGGGGGCAACCTCACTCTCTTCAGTGGGCCGCTAGGAAATGGCATCATCGGTCAGCTCGTCGATCTCGACACCAAAGGCCGCACGCAGTCTGGCCGTCGTCCTCCCGACTAGCCCGCGCGAGACCGACCGGTATCCTCTGCGGAATCCCACAATGACGGCTCGACCCGATCGTCTCACGAACTACGCCGCGTTCCGCCGTCGGGACGGCGCGTCCCCGCAGATCGGACACGTCGACCACGCACGGCAGACGGTCCAGCCGTTGGCCCTGCTCTCCGGCACGCCGGTGAACGACCTGTACGAGGTCATCGAGGCGGGCCGCGAGAACGTCGTCGCCGGCGCGGGTCCCGCGATCCCGCTGAGGGACGTGCGGCTCCTCCCCCCGATCTCGGGACGCGACGTCCTGGCCGTCGGCAAGAACTACGCGGCGCACGCCAGGGAGTTCAACGGCTCGGGCTACGACAGCTCCGACAAGGTCGACGAGCCGAGCCACCCCGTGATCTTCACCAAGCGCGCGACCTCGATCGTCGCCGACGGGGAGGACATACTCCTCCACGAGGACTTCACCGGGAGCGCCGATTACGAGGGCGAGATCGGCGTCATCGTCGGGAAGGCCGGGTTCCGGGTCCGCGAAGCGGACGCCTGGGACCATGTCTGGGGGTACACCATCATCAACGACCTGACGGCGAGGGAGAGGCAGCGCGATCACAAGCAGTTCTACATCGGGAAATCCCCGGACACCTTTTGCCCAATGGTCAGTAAGGCTCCCGCCCGAAAGCCACGGTGATTACCTCACCCCGTTGACGCCTGATATGCAGGGACCAGTTGCTGTTCCCAAAGAGGACCTGCCGAAGACTCTCCGCATCCGGACACGCGTCAACGGAGAGCTGCGCCAGGATGCAACAACGGAAGACCTCATTTTCTCGATCCCTCACCTGATCAGCACGCTGTCGGCCGGTACGACTCTGCAGCCCGGCGATGTACTCGCGACCGGAACGGCAAGTTCCCGGTGTTGAGCTGGGGCCGGGGATTTTTCTTTTTCTTTGCTGACAATGAAAGTCTAGCCCGCCGGCGTCGGCATCGGAAGGAATCCTCCCGTCTTCCTCCGGCCGGGTGACGAGGTCGCCATCTCCGTTGACGGCATCGGCACGTTGAAGAACAAAGTCGCCGACCGGTCCGCGGCCAACCCGACCATCGACCGCGTCACGTCACGGTCGGCGTTTCGACCGACCAACGCAGCGAGGACTGACCGAGTCGAAGCCGGGCTGACCGAGGTCAACTCCAAGCTGCTCAACTACGAGCGCGTCGGAAACGGCAAGCAAAACATCGTCTTCGTGCACGGACTCGGCGCAACCAAGGAGTTCTGGACCCCCCTGATCCCCGAACTCGACCTCGAAGGCTCCGAGTCCGCCACCACCTTCCACCTGTACGATTTCGAAGGACACGGACTCAGCCCGACGCATCCGCTCAGCGAGATCTCGATCGGGTCTCTCGCCGAGGACCTGGCCGGCGTCTTCGAGATCGCAGGCGTCACGGCCGCGTCCCCCGCCGTCCTCGTCGGCCACGCCATGGGCTGCGTCGTCTCCCTCAAGTTCGCCCTCGACCGCTCGCCCCTGGTGAAGAAGCTGGTCCTCGTCGGCCCGCCGGCCTCCCCCCTGCCGCCCGCGGCCGCGAAGCACCTCCTCGACGTGGCCGACCTGGTGAGGAGCCGGGGCATGGGCGCCGTCCTCGACCAGAACGTCGCGGCCCTGTCGGAAAACACGAGGAAGAAGAATCCCCTCGCCGCCACGGCCGTGAGGCTCGGCCTGCTCGGCCAGGACCCCGAAGCCTACGCCAAGGCGGCCTCGGCCCTGGCTCGGTTTACCGAGGCGATGCCTCTGGAGAAGCTGGACGTCGAGACGCTCGTCGTTTCCGGACAGGACCGCGCGTCCTGCGACGACTATGTCCGCAGAATAAGGACGTGCTCGCATGCTACATATCCCGAGATAGGAGACTGGCACGTCTTCGAGAGTTCGGTTGACGTCTCCCGCGGCATCAAAGCCTTCTTACGGTAACCACCACACCAAGATAGATGCCGTCGAGGTATGGCCGCTTAGCCCTCTCGAAGGAGGCCGACGATAGCAAGTGTACGATCTTGACCGATGAGGGTTACTTTAGATTTTGCGGTCGGTAGTTGGCCACGGTAAAGTATATATATTCTCGCCGTGCCCAAATTCCCGCGTACCCCTTTCCCTGTCCCACTCTACTCTGCTGTGTCGCCTGACAAGTATGCTCGATAAGTACCCGACATAACCTTCGTTGAGAAGAGCTGGTAATACCGAAGACTTCAAATTTTTTCTTTCTTTTTTTCCTGCGTTCAAACCCATGGAGTCTTCCCTGAGCTTAGGCCTGTTTTCCTCTACCTACAATACGCAGAAGAGCAACCTCGGCGCTCACCACGCAAAGCCTCGGAGAGTTCCCATTATCCTGGACCCAAGAGGCCAGGACAGTGTGACAAAGACGTTTGAAGCTGGCACCGGAAACACGGACAATTGAAGTAACTCAAACTTGCAGCTCGACAGGAAGTATTCATGCGTGGATCCTCAAATGTAGAAAACGCTTTGATACGCTAAGATGAAGGCCGCTTAGGCTTCGCGCTATGGACAATCCTCTCCAGTCACCCCGACTACTTCGACAGCATTCTTCAGGGCATCCTAGAGCAGTAGAACCCGAATGAATGAACCAATCAATCCGAAATCCAAGTATCTGACCTCCCTATCGCTGACAGCCAAATCTGTAGGGTAGTTATGCTGCGCTGTTTTCCATCCTACTTCTGTCGATGACTTGGTCAAAGACGTCCTCCTCGTCGGGGTATGCGTCAGCATCGCAGAGGACTCTTTGTCCAGTCGATATATTCACGCATAAATGCTGTGTCATCATGGAGACGGTTAGCAAGGTTGTACAGGGCGAAGCCGATGATAAGCCTCAGACGAACCTGAACTGTGGGCGGGAACTGGTCAATGGCAGGATAATTGAGCCTTATCAGCAAGAGAAATTGGACCCTTTTGCAAACCTCCCCCGCGGGCCTTGGAGTGGCTGGTAGGAAATACCATATGATTTGGTCGAGTGTGGGATGCCATATCGGGATGGCAGGCTGATGGAAAAGAAGAAGGAGGTTGACGGTCTCCACCCGAGGGAAGTGGTCGAGCAGGTTCCTCAGCTGGGGCTGCAACATGTTCGGGTGTCCGAGGAGAGGCTCGGTCCAAAAGACGTTGCGCAGGTGTCTGATGTTATTTCGCGCATATTCGGAAAGCGAAGAAACGAGACGTTGAAGTTCCTACCAACCGCTATCGTACACCCTCGTGTGCTCCCAGTAGAGTTGCCGAAAGTCATGGTACGTCTGGCGACAGACGACGATGATGGGCCAGTCATAGGATGCCAGAAACCCGTACGGGTCCGGGCTCGGTGATTGCGTGAGGGGGGAAAAGCAGATGACAGAGTCCCGAAGGCGGTACCTGCAAATCTGGAGACGCAACTCGGTTGGCAGGCGTAGGAACCCGCTATTGGCGTTGCTGTGTTCGACGGGTTGGGCAGACATTGTGCGAGGCAATGACCGTGATTGATGCGATGATATGCTGTGTAGTTGAAGCTGTGGTACGACGTCAGAGGATGGACAAAGGAGAACCAAGAAAACCATCAAAGTGGAGGAGGAAAAGCAGTCTTCACGATCGTCGGGACATAGTCTCAAGATGGGCATCACTGCAGGAGCAGATTCAAGATGGAGGCAAGAACATTTCACGTTGCAAGAAACGCCAAGACAAACAGAAGGAAGGAGAGAGATGCCGGGCTTTGGTTGTGGGAGGCCGAAAGATGAGGATCGGATTTGACCAAGACGCCGCAAGAGAAGTCACGACGAAGAGTATGGCTGCTGAGTTTGATAACAAGAGGAAGGAAACCATATCCCGCCCGCCAGTGGAAGGTGCTCCAGATCAGCGTGCGGTCGAGGAAAAACCGTCGAAGGCATGAGATGCTATTGATGGGCCCTGAAGTCTGGTAATTCTATTTGGACAGACAAAGTTTTCGTCAAAAGGCTCCAATGAGTAAGTGGACGGCATGTGATGAGGGTGTTGCATCCCATTCAAATTTCCAAAGCCAGCCAAATCAACTGGTTTCTCTCTCAGTTTCCGTGACTAGCTCCTGATAAGGACAGCGAGAATGATTGTATCATAGCCACTACATACAGCAACTGCAAGTCTCGTGTCAGCCAAGCCCCTTGGTCTCACCTATCGGAAACAACTTACAGCAGCAATAAAGTATGGCAAGCCAATAGCGAGAGGGAATTTCGATTCCAAGCTCAGGTCGAAGAAACCGGCAAAAGCGAAGTTGCCTGACAACTCGACAAGGAGCTCTATCAGAACGGCGCCCGCGAACAGCTCCCCAGTCGAAGAGGGGTCGGCGAACGAAGCCAAGATCCCCTGGAGGCATTGTTCGATACCGAGGCCGATAGAGTCGAATATCGAGCCTTGATGTTTTAATATCATCTTCACAATCCAATTATGACTTAACAAACGCAGGTTTCTTACCAGTAATCAGAGTTGCGGGGTCTCTGCCCAGACCAAGAAGCACTGATCCGATAATCGAGGCCGAAAGGCTGACGAGAACAACGCGTTTGTTCATGCGCAGAGCTTCTGTGTCGTTCTGGCGACTAACAATGCTTGATATCCCGGCCAGGACCACCAGAAGAACGAGGCCTATGAAGCTCTTGGCTGACAGTACATACCCAGCGTTGGCAATTGGCCAGTCCAAGACTTTGGATGCGTATTGGGCAAAAATGTGCGTGCTCTGCCTGGCAAACGTTGCCAGAAAGAGTACGGCAAGACAAACTCGAATACCTTTTTCTGGGATACTAAGGCCTTCGAGGGCTGCTTTCAGTTTCTTCACCCCTTTTCGTAGCGGATTCAGTGCGACCCATTGACCCTGTACCATCTTATTAACGTAAGTTGTTCAGCGATGACAAAAGTCAGGATACTCAGATACCTTGAATCGTTCACCAAAGCTTGAGCTTTCTGCACCGTCGGGAGCTTCCGCTGACTTTTTCACCATGTGTGTCCCCGGTAGGGCAATTACTAGCACCAGCGAGATGAGGAAGAATGGTGTGGCGATCTTGAAGGGCAGCCAAAGAAAGTCGAGATCCAACTGGGACCATGACTATTTCGGTTATGAGCAGCCAAGCACCTATGGCATAGAATATGGTAGGCCGAAGATTGGCCGGGGATGTGTCAACGACGATAGAACTGGCGTTGGCAATCATAACTCTGTTGCCACCTCCGATGACTTGCAAGAGAGGCGTAAGGAGGACCATGTTCGTTGGAAACGTTTGATGAAAGTAGCCTATTGAAATTGAGGTTTGAAGTGGACCATTGATGATGCACTACAACTCACATATGGCCATGAGAGCAAAAACCGATAATATTTGACCAAGCAATGCCAGGAAGACAATCAGTTTCCGTCCAACGACATCAGAAAGGTAGCCATATGGGAAAGTGAGCAAAATCCCTACACAATCAGCTTCTTGAATGAGACTACTGGAGTCTCGATGGCCACGACGCCCCGATTGCAAGCGGAGAAGAAGGAAGCCCTTTACCTGGCATCGTAGACGTCAAATTCCGCGTTGCTCGAAGGTACGCCAACCTGGTTTGGATCTCCTTGACCTTGCACAGCTTCTCATCCACGTAGGACAACGGAGGGTCCCCAATCACTGATTGATCGTGCTCGCGGTAGTGGTCCCGACAAACAGCCATCTCGAGGAGTCGTACTTCGGGAATGCCGATCAGGGACCCGCCGATATCCGCGACCAAGGCGATTACGAGGATCACAACCAGTGCGCTCGGGAACAGCGGATGCCTTTTCTGGACCGCCTCAACTGCTCCCGCTTCGCCGTCTTGGTCGGCTGGGTCTGGTGCTGCTGGAGGCGAATGCTCTGCAAGCAGGGGAGACGTCTCTCCGGACATGCTGAGCCGGTTTGATGCGTGACCGTCTATCCCAGATCGGCCGACGAGACGAGTCTGCAGAAGCAGGCGACGACTGTCTGAGAAGAGTCATGATTTCGCGCCGGCGTTGATGGTTTTGATGGTAGAACTTAAAAGTGTAGCTTGTCGAGCTGGCGTGGCTCCATGGATGAGGCGGGCTACGTACTGTCCCGCGCCACTGACCGATGGGAAGCGAATAGCCAAGAAGGAAGGTAGTTCGGGCTGTGCCGCAGTTTTGGGACGATAGATCTACATGCTGGATGAGCTTCACCAGGCATGATTGGCGAATTTGACGGTCAGTACGCCACCCGTATGTCACTGATAACATGCCTCAAATTCCATTCCATAGGTTGCTCTTAGAAGCAGGATCGGATGAAGCAAGGCTTTTTCGGTACTGAAGTAATTCGAATAAGAAAAGAATTGAGTGGGACACCACCATGTTGAGCGGAAGTGCCGCCTTTTCATCCGCCTCCGAATGCCCTATCGCCATTGGAATGCCCCTTCGTGATAACACCGCTACATGCAATATCCGAAGATGGGCCCTTTCTTTTTCTTCCCTTTTTTCCTTTTGTTTTTCCTTTTTTTTCCTTTTCTTTCCTTTTTTCATTTCCTTTCTTCCTTTTTCCAGAGGCTCGATCCCCTAGGGCCATGTCGCAACGCAAGAACAGAAGGAAGAGGAGTCAGGACTTGAATATCCAGCGTTTTCCCCGTCAATTTACAGGCATCACACTTGCATCAAGTTTACCTGCTTTCATCCGTCTTTGGCAACCCTCATTAATATGTGCACACTCAAATACCCCTACTGACAATGTCCAGTTCGCAACTTCTGTACGGCGGCCCTGGCTGCCGGAGTTACAGGTTCATCTATTTCTTAGTAAAGCTCTACACTGCCCGAGAAGACGTATGGAAGCTGCAAAGAGCCAATTTGGTAAAACTATACAGTTGAGAAAGCTAACGAAGTTAATAGCTATTAGGGCCCACCTGAGTAGTCCCTGCAGGGTCCCCTTAGTCAGCGAAGATCTCCAGAGGTGTTTAGGACAAGGTAGAAAGGATCCCCTTAGGGAGAGCTAGCTTCAAATATACCAACAACCGCACCCATATGTTTATGACCCCTATATGTATCCGACACTTCAAGCCGCAACCTCCTCTGATAATAGCTGATACCGAAGTTCATATTTCTTGCGGGCCACTTCCCAGTCCTCGGCAAGATCATGCGATCCTTGCCATCGCATACCATTGTCCACAACGTCATGTGGCAGATCTCCAGAGACTTCCCCAACGGTATCTTCTGTTTTAGTCTTTTGCTATTGAGTGGAAATCTAACGGCTATTGCCGATGCGGACGCTTCGTCTCAGGTCGAGGACCGCATCCTCGGCAGAGGAGCCGACATCATCCGACTCTTGGAAGGAATAACCGGGTGAAGGGGGGGGGGGGGGGCGGAGTCTTTTGACCACGGAGGGAGATGAATGGAAAACGTGGCTCGGCTCGAATCCCGGCTTCAGTGGGGGATACATGATGGGCTC
This sequence comes from Colletotrichum agaves, assembly GCA_036785465.1. Lineage (NCBI taxonomy): Eukaryota > Fungi > Ascomycota > Sordariomycetes > Glomerellales > Glomerellaceae > Colletotrichum > Colletotrichum agaves. The sequence continues at coordinate 21,896 of JAXISO010000102.1, read as the reverse complement.
AGCACCATTGGTTGCGGATGAAGTTGCTCTATTCCGGCCGGAACTGCTGGATTGGTGCTCAAAAGGTGCCAGCGAGGTTTTCCAGATGGAGGATCTGACCTTGAGGATAGCCTTGGATGTCGTTGGTTCAGTCGTGGTATGGTGACTCGATCAAGACGTCGACATCTGAAGGTTCTTCTGACGACCCATCGGGACAGGGACGTCAGACCCAAGACCACCCACGGGCGACAGCACTCCGCAGGCGGATCAAGTGGACATCGTTGTCAGCGTCTTCCAACCCTCTGACAAGGTTCCTCGCAGTTTCGCCACTCGTAAATTGGTTCAACGGCACACGATTGGACCAACACATCGCCGTAGAGCTCGACAAGCGCCTCGCAGAACACCTCGGGCAACACCCAGCTCCGACTGTCGAAAAGCAGTCCGAGTCTGTAGTGTCTCTTTTCGTCGATGGGCATGTCAAGACAGCAGGGGGAGAGAGCGCGGACGACACCAACGCAGCCGTCAAGAAGACCGTCGCCCCACGGGTAAGATTTGCTCTGCTTGCCGGCCACGACACGACCAGTAGCACACAGCTTGGCAGCTATTATTACCTCGTCTCGAAGAACCCTGACATGTTGTCACGAGTCGTGAGTGGGCATGATGAAGTCTTTGGGCTCGACCCTTCCCTCCACAAAGGTGCTCAACCCCAGGACAGGATCCAGTATCCCTTTGACTACCAACCAACGCCAAAAAGACCAGGCCCATAATATACCCATTTTTATCCCAGGTCATTCAGTTTCTAAGCATTTAATTGGGCTAAGAACCCAGCTGACGTCCTGCAGTGAACGATTCCAAATGTAAGTACTTACTGGCGTTGGTTGGTACTCGATGGGATATCCACCTTGGCCCTCGTCAAAGAGGTGCTTCGCATCTATTCCCCAGCTGGTGCTATGCTAAAAGACTGCCAAGGGTTGAGGCGGAGCACATCCAGCTGATGATTTCCCTGGGCCTGTGAGGGTTGAGTTGCGGTAGCGTTACTGCCCGTAAGTGTCCGCTTCCAGGCAGAGGGCTCCGTGGCTTTGTGACAGGGAGAAGATTCTTCTTGTCGGCGAAAGAGGTAAGATCAAGGAGTACCCAGGGAGTTGAAGCCATATCGTCTTAAAGGTTTGTGTTCGGACGAGTGTTCGTCTCTTGCTCAAACTCAGTGGCATATTTGCACGCGGGGGGTGGGCCAGTACTCGCACAGATTCTAGATCGCTTTTGGACTTGGAGTATTCTCTCCATATCGGCAGCGAAAACCGAACTCCAGAAACTCACAAAGAAGGAGAAACCCCGTTCAGCACTCAGACCACGCGCAGTCCAATGTTTGATTCTTCAGAGCCGAGGTACTTGTACCGAGTATCCATATAGGGACCCAGCCACCAGAAATTCTAACTATAATACGAACAAATGCTGCACTGAACAACACGAAGATCACGACTGACGGAGAAGTCTGTCAGCGTTGTACAGGAAACCAGCAAACACTCGTCCGTGAAGAATGTTGTCGGATAAGCGGCTAATCGCAAAGGTTTTTTTTGTTTGCTTGTGTTTGCTCTTCTTGTCGGAACTTGGCGTGATATCCTGGTAATACCGCGCGATGTCTCACCCTGTCAGCACCCATAACCCGCGTGCATGGCAGCAATGATACGTATCAGTGGCGAGATCGGCCACCGATATGGAGTCTTTTGGTGAGATAAGTGGTGGGTCCGACAAGTATTTCATAAACCTCGGGACTCCCGTCAGCACGATCCAGGGGGGGAGGGGGATATGAGTAGTAGTCGGGGCCTTTGAATTTTCCGCTAAGACGATCTACTGCAGAGCGAAGACGCATGTCGACATTGATCACCCTGGCATGATGCGACAGAAGCTGTTGGAGAATATTATTACGCGGGCTACGGTGCCAGGAAGGTTGCTAACCAAAAAGCCCCCCCCTCCTCCCCTTTTTCTGGCAGAAGTAGTCTCCCAAAACAGATATAAGTTCTGACAGGTCGTCTACCGCTCACCTCCATCTTACGAAACATCACTCACTAGCATCCTCCCGAAGCAGAGCTGCGGCGTCGAACCCCGCCCCCCAATCTGACCGAGACCAACAAAGCGGTGACGGGTGTCAGCACGGCAAATATGACCACCGACGACGCGCAACGCCAAGTCATCATCGTGGGCGGTGGCATCACCGGCCTCACCTTGGCCCTCATGCTGCAGCACTCCGGGGTCGACTACGTCCTGCTCGAGGCATACGATTCCGTCACGCCCAACGTGGGGGCCAGCATCGGCCTGCTCCCCAACGGCCTGAGAGTCCTCGACCAGCTCGGCCTCTACGGGGACATCCTCGCCAAGGCCCAGCCCGTCGACCTCCAGATCGTCCGGGACCACACCACCGGCAAGCGCATCATGACGCGGAGCACCCGCCAGCTGCTCACCGAGCGCCACGGCTACCCGAGCGTCTTCATGGAGCGGTACGAGCTGCTGCGCGTCATGTACGAGCATCTCGAGGAGAAGAGCCGCGTCCTCGTGAACAAGAAGGTGAGGCGCGTCGAGAGCTCCGAGGACGGCGCCCTGGTCTACACGGAAGACGGCTCCGTCTTCCGGGGACAGATCGTCGTCGGGGCCGACGGCGTCCGCAGCACCATCCGCCGGGAGATGTGGAGAAACGCCGACGCCGCCGGCGACTCCGCCGCCATCCCGGCCCGGGACAGACAGGACGTCCCGTGCGAGCACGCCTGCGTCTACGGCACCGCGGGGCCCACCGAGGGCTTCTCCGCCGGCGAGGTCGTCGGCGCCAGCGGCCCGGGCACCGTCGTCGGCTGCATGGGCGGCCCCGGGAACGAGGTCTTCATCTTCTGGTTCTGGACGCTGCCCGAGGGCCAGCGCACGTGCCCGATCGACGACATCCCGCGCCTCGGCGACGACGTCAGGCGCCGCGAGCTCGCGCGCGGCGCCGACGCCGTGGTCTGCGACGACGGCACCCGCTTCAAGGCCGTCCAGGACAACCTGCTCCACAGCGGCGTGACGGTGCTGCCTCACTTCGTCATGAGGCGCTGGCACTACGGCCGCGTCGTCATCCTCGGCGACGCCGCGCACAAGTTCAACCCCCTCGTCGGCCAGGGCGGCAACAGCTGCATAGAGTCGTGCGCCTCGCTCGTCAACGCGTTGCAGGAGCAGGGCCTCTTCGGCCCCGAGGGCGCCGCCGCCGGGCCGGGCGTCGGCCCGTGGTCGTTGCCCAGCCTCGGCAGGGCCTTCGTCGCCGTCGAGAACCAGCGCGTCGGTCGCCTGGTGAACATGGTCGAGGAGTGCCAGGACGCCATGCGCAGCTCCGCGTGGAACTCGTGGAGGGGCCGCTTGCTGCACAAGTACGTCGTCCGCCTGTTCCCGGTCGAGAAGTACGTCGACTTCTCCAGCCACCAGATCTCCGGCGGCCTGCGTCTGCTGACCATCGATCCGCCCAAGGCCGCCCACAACTGGCCGTACGAGGACGAGAAGACGCCCGAGGGCGAGTCCCTCGTGCTCGGCAAGGCGAGTGTCGTGGCTACGATACCGGTGGCCGCGTTGACCGCCTTCTTCCTGGCGAAGGTGCTCCAGAGCGAGAACGGCCTGGGTGGCTCAATGCTGCTGTCCCGCGTCATCGAGAAGGTTTCTAGTTTCAGAAAATAAACGTATTCCACCAACACGGCTCGGATAACATACTAGCCATTCTGTGGATCTAATTTCGCACTCCAAAATACCACATTCTTATTAATATTACCTTGGAGCTCATGCTTGACTGTCCATGGTAGCGTGAATGGTTCCAACTTGGCACGTATGACGAGCTTCACGTATATGGTCCCGCAGCAGCGCCCGCTTTCACTACAACAGGCATGACCTTGAACTCTCTTGATTCTAGCATACAAGTGGCCAGCGACGCATATGTCGGGCCATGATACATCGTCCGCGATCTTTGCACCATCCGCCGTGGGAGTCTCAGTCACTTCTGTGGTGGGAAGATTCGTGTGCGTCAAGACCGAGGGAGTGAACGAAAGTGCTGTCCGCATTTTCTGGATGAGTGGCCGGTAGAGAAAGTCGAGCTTTGCCCGAGGAGTCCGGTATCGTGTGTGAACAGGTCTCCCCACTGCAAGAAGTCAAGAGACGGCGAAGAGAGCTCGTCAACGGCTGTCGAACTATCAAAAGCGACGCCCGAGGTCCCAACGCAGCAAGGCCCCTTTCCCTGGAGGGAGATGCTTCGAAGATGCCAAACGGCCCCGTGGTCACTGCGCCACCTCTCGTGTCCGTTCCTATAAGCTTCGATTGCTCTTCGACTCTATTCAGAGCGGCTGCGATGGTCGAAGGGAGGGTTTCCACGAGAGCCGAGCTCATTTGATCTCCTGGAGTCCTCTAAAACTTCATAATCAGTGGTCGTATCGAACAATCAAATTGAACTAAACAGCGAACTTACGTGAAGAGATGTCTTCTCGAACATCAGCCCCCTTCATCGTCCACCTGAGAGGCGGCGGTATTGCACGCATCGGAGCCAGCGGTGACCTGAAGCCAACGAAGTGCCGGTCTGAAGTCGCACGACAAGCCGGCAAGCCGGCATCTCTTGCACTTTGGCAGTGCCCCGTCGCGTTTGAGATGGCGCCTCCTGCAAGTCTTACAACCTTCGAAAGAATGTGATCCTCTTAGCTTTTGTGTTTTCATGTTCCCAATCAGAATAAGCAGCGTTGGATAGACCTTTCAGGCAGAGACTGGTTCACTCCAAGCAACCGCCGTTTCCAGTCCACTTTATAGATTGACTCTACATCATGGGGCGGCACTTTTCACCTGCGTCCATGCGACATGGTAAGACAAGCTAGTTGATTACCAGACTTCCACCCCGCATTATGAAGGCAATGACCAAGCATCCGGAACTTGGGACGTCGAGTTGGAAAAGCCTCCGCGAGGACATACGTGCGGCCCTGCGGGTCCCACTTAGTCTGTCGCTCTGATTTCATCTCAGTACACCGCAGTCATCGGAATAGACGCAAGTGGTTGATGGATTTCACTTCATGGAACATGCTACACGTTCCGAAATCGATACGATACTGAATCTCTAGCGAAGAAGCCCGTTATTGTTTATGTGAGATACCACTCTGCCTCTGCAGACTGAAGCGATTCCACCAGTCTGGGCCCCTTGCTACTTGCTCGGCAGTCTTTGTTGTGTCGTCAACAGCAGACAGCGAGATGTCAGTGGCTGAGAGGGTGGTCACCGAGACCTCCCGGAGGTTGTTTCTCCTGTAATAGATTGACCGTCTCAACGGAGCAGCCTCCACGTCCTTCTTGGACAACTTCTCGCCCCACGACCGCATCAAGGGTCGCAGCGTCGGAAGGCTAGCGCACAGGATCGCACAAAACACCTCGACGAGAGACCAGATGACGATGTCGATGTTGTCCCAGGTCACGTCGAACGTCGTGGAAAACCTGACGAGGAACTTCAACCTGACCATGCTCGTGACACAGGCACTTTGCGTGTGTGTGTCTCGTTAGCCGAGAGAAAAAGAGCCAACCGAAGGGAAACGCGTGCACTCACAAAGAACCCAAACTAAAGATGAAGACGAGCAGGGCCTTCTTCCTCGGACCGAGCTGCAGCGTGAGCAGCTCGGGTATGGGGAGCAGCAGGATGCACAGGTCCTCGACGATGCTCAGGGCGGCCCCGCTGTACGCGATGGCCGTCAGGTCCCTGCAGGACCGGTCCGGGTCGCCGAGGTCCCAGACGGACGATATCGGGCTGCACCCGAAGACGACCAGGGACATGAAGACGACGCCGTGCAGGACGAGGAAGCCGATGAAGTAGCGGATGGTGAGCTCGAACCAGCGCGCGGCGGAGAAGAGGCGGGAGAAGAGCAGGAGGATGGAGACCTTGGCCAGGACCTGGACCAGGATGTACAGCTGCTGGCCGGCGTAGAAGAGCTGCATCAGCTTCACGCTCGCCGCGGGGTCGACGTCCCAGTAGTGCAGGCCGAAGCCGAGGTCGGCGCCCGCGATCTGCGCGCCGGCCATGGCGGCGAGGAGCACGGCGGCGACGACGACCATGCAGTCGTCCCACCACAGCTGCTTCGTGACCCGCCACCGCGACAGGCAGCGCAGCGCGACGACCGGGAAGGTGACGGCCGAGAGGCTGACGGCGACGAGCTTGGCCTCCCTGCTCCTGGACGGCTTCGGGTACGCCGCGCAGAGCTCGGTCTGGAGCCGCGCGGCGCCTGCTTCGTCGGTCAGTCGCCATGTCTTCTCGTAGCCCGACCTGTCTGGAGAGGGCAACGCACGGGTTTGGTCTTTGAAGAAGCAGTTGAGCTGCACGCAGACGGACAACTTGGACTGGAGATCGATGTCCCGACAGAGACAGTCGGCGAGAGCGGACACCTTGGTCAAAGAGCACCCGCCATTGACGAGATTTGTCGTGATACACGATAGCTGTGGTAGAAGTAGTAAATTAGTTGATGAACTCTGTGAACAGTTGGTTGTTTTTTTGCCTCGATTATGGAATCGGCAATCGCAATCGCCGTCGTTGGTAAAGCCAGATTCCGTGTGGTAGATGGGAGGAATTTCACTGACCGCACAGTTAGGGACCTCCGAGACAAGCTCCGTGATGCTTTTCGTCTCGGACGAAGATGCTGTTCGGAGGAAAGCCAGAATCGTGACTAACAAGATACCACGATGCCGTCGCATCGCATATGTGAACATTATTGGTACATGAAAAAAGAATATCACCGCAGACCACCAGGAAGGGAAGAGAAGAAAAAATTAAACGAGCTCCCGTGGCTCATTCTCAACACGACGGTGCTATCCATTATAACACCACACACCCCGAGGAGAGCGAACGGGCGCTGTCAGCCACACGACGAATAGTGCCTGTCTCAAAACACGCCGGGCATTTACATGTAGGTGTTATACGTCGCAATGAACGCCATCCGACGCCGCCGCAGCGAATGACGGGCTAAAACGAGCAAACTTGCTGAGAAAAAAGGGGTTTGTCACACGGAGTGGACTTGTAGACTTGTCATCCATAGCATCAGTGCGGCAAGGGGGTGGAGAGATGTCGATGAAAAGGGGGTGATCGCTTAGCTGTGAACATGGAACCTAAACGTGGCTTACAGTTAACTAGCATAGCTCATTTGGAATCGAACTTGTAGTAAATAGCCGCAGGCAAGACGCGAATCTCCTTCGTGCACGTCAAAGATCAGTTATCATGGTATTTGACTATTGGGGAGTGTCTTCCGCTCGTTGATCTGCAACTTCTTTTGACACGAATAGACGTTGCGTATACTATCACGTCGAATTAGTTGACTGCCCACTCGATGCAGCTAAGCGCGCCGAGAGACCGAAGACGTGAGCTTTCTGCATGGACTCCGCGCGCAGCTAGCAATACTTAGTCCCGAGACGGATAGCTTTAGTGCGCTTTGCTGAGTGCGATGTGACGTTTGCCATAGTAGTCTCTGAAGCCAAGCATCCGCTGTTTCATAATCCCGAGGAGGAGGAGGCGAAAACCGCAAGCACAACCTCGCTTTCGGCTTTTGTTTTTACCAGATGGAAAACGGATGTGGTTGATTAATGAATTGTAGTGGCTAACTGCGATCCTGGTGTGTGTGTGCGGTTTATGAAGAAAAGCTGTCTCAGTTTGGACTAAACTGACGAACAATTCCGAAGAAAAATAAAAGATGGAAGAATAAAGACACATGTCCACCATTTCCATCAAACTACGGAAACCGGGAGGACTATCTTCAGGGACCCAAAGGTTGTCGACAAGATCGTCCCGGACGCTTCCCATATCGAGTGTCTCCTGTGCTTCTGCGTGAGAAAGGTCAAGCAGAAACGCCATTTCATCCGTATTTTGAACTGATGTTTCGATAACGACCTGAAGAATGTTGCGCAAACAATGCACATCGATTTAATGGTCGTGCCGATGTAGGTTGGTTTTATCTCGAGGTGTTCAGACTTCTGCGGGAGTGGAATCAACGGTTTAAGTGTTTTCTAAAGCCAAGGCTAGACTGCCTTTTCGGGACGAAGCCATATCTTGCGACACAATGAGTAATACATAAAGGCTGTTGTAGTAGTTGACGAAATAGCCAAGCATAACTCATCTGTAAGTAGGAATTCTAGACGCTTGTCCAGTTGGGTTGAATCCATCCGCTATGGAGGGGGGGCTTCAAGCAGGAGATCCCGGGTCATCACTCTAGTCTTGCTGATCAGAAAAGCAGGTTGGGCAGCCATGAGTAAAGAGAAGGAGAACGCGAATCCTGTCGCCAGCGGGCATCATCCGACGCACCGTCTAAGTGGCTGCATGTAGCATGTGTTGTAGAAAAGAGGCGGATACTGCTCTCGTCTTTTCTCTGTTACATCCGAAATACTCCTTTGTTCGGAGTCGGATGATAATTCGATACCTTTGCATTCACAATGTTCCGTATCAATTCGTGGTCACTATCAAGTGAGGTCAAAATAAGGAATCCAGCCTAGAACCTACATCATAATTTCTCCGCCCAATCTCGTTTGTTCTAATTCAATGAATGTAAGACATGATTTCCACAGAACCAAAAAGCCCATCTTGTGGGCTACCAACACCCTTTTGGTTCCGTGGAATGCATGATTGACAATTCAATCAGGAACGTATGTGAAAGCGAGCTGGATGCGCAATCGATATTGTCTGTCCAGAGCGATGCTATGATTCGTGGTTGAATATCGGCCGCACGTATGGTTTTTTTTTTTTTTCCAACGTCAAACAATAGGCTTCTGCTCCGTCCTTGGTGTTTACGACAATCCATATTTTTCCCACCCGTCGCGTCTGAACTAAGCAGTATCTCGTGTTCCATTAGAGACAACCAGGCAATTCTGTACCATATCACTTATGCTTGATGCTAGGTGTCAGGCCCACATCACCATAAGCGAGATGCATGAGTTGTGTTGAGCAACAGTATGGCCAGCGATCATAGTGCGAAGTACGAAACTAATTAATTGATGTATAACTAACTAATATGCCAAAAAATGGCGTATACACTAAGGAAAAGGAGATTATATAGAGCCAATATAAATATCCTATATTTAAGTATAAATATATACCTCTGAATATCCAACTTATATATCTTACTTATAGTAATATAGGCTTAATATACCCCCTTAAATTTTAAAATAAGGCTATTATAAGGTCTATATTATAATAATTATACCTATATTTATTATTCTTACTATAAACCTATTTTAAGGCTAATTATTATACTTATAGTATATATATTCTATTATTATTTAAGTCTATTATAAAAATCCCCCTTTAAATTAAACTTAAGGTATTTAATTAAATAGTATAGTTTACTATTTAATTAAGTATACTTAATTAAAAGAGCTAATAATTTAACTTAAAGTTTTAAGTTTAATTTAAAATTATAAATTTCTATTAGTTATTATTTTTTAATATTATTAAAATATAAATTCTAATTATTTTAGTTATAAAATTAAGAATTATATATTTATAGGTTATTAGTAGAGTTTTTTATTTATTAAGACTTTAGTCCCCTAACTTTTAAAACCTCTTATTAAAATAATACTTATTTAAGTTAAATATAAATTCTAAAAGGGGTCCTAATTTCTCTTTTATTATTTTAATATATATTATATAGTAATTTATATTATTAAAATATAAAACCTTATAATAAAGAGCTTTATTATAAAGTAGAAATATTAGATTTATAAATTTAAATTATATAAAGGAGAACTAAGTAAATATAAGAAAATCTTATAATTAGAAAGAATTTTATAATTAAGTTTTATTTTATTTTATAGCCTAGAATTAAATAATTTAAATAGTATATTTTCTAATTATAAAAAGTATTTCTTAAGTATTATTTTTATTAATTATAATTTTAATATTTATTATATTTAACTAGGTTATAAATTAATTTTAGTTTTAAATTAGAAGAGCTTTTATAAACCTATTAGTAATTATCTTATTTATTTTAACTTATTTAAATTTAATCTTACTTTTTTTAATCTCTTATTATATTTATAAATTATTAATATTAATATAATATAATTTACTAATTATTTAAAATTATTTAATAATTAATAATTAGAGAGTTTAAGTATTATTATAATATATATAAAAGTTTTTATTAAATTTAAATTAAAGTTTATTTATAAGTTAAATAATAATAAGATACTCTTTTATAGTACTAGAGAAAACTATTAATTCTACCTTAATACTAGAGATAATAATTTAATACTATTTTAATAACTTCTATAAAATTAGTCCTCTAAATAATATTATTATATAGCCCTAAGTACTCTTATAAGTAATACTATTATTAGTAAAGGAGATATTTAAAATATAAAAGAGAAGTCCTTTATCTTTAGTATTAAATTCAATTACTAAGTACTTTATCTACTATAAATATATAAGGTATTAATTAACTACTTTATAATACTTAGTAAATAGGTTTATAAAGAACTCTATTAATTTTAATAATATTCTTATAATATTTAGTTAAATAATTATAATTATATAATTAATAAATTTAGATTTATATTAATATAAATAAATTTTATTATTAGAGGCTTACTTAGAATTAGGGATTAATTTATTAAATATTATAAGGATTACTATTATTTATAATAAGGTTATATTACTAATATTAAACTTATTATAAATTTTCTTAATATACTTATTAAAATAGAGCTATAACTTATATTATTAATAATCTTAAATAATTTAAATACCTAGGAATATACTTAATTTACTTATCTCTATTATTTTATAAGTTAATTTAAGTTTATTAATAATAACTCTCACCTTAGTATAATCTCCCTTTTAGAAGAGAACTATAATATTATTCATAAATATAAAAACTAGTATACTACTTATAATAAAAATATAATTATTTTTATTTAATAGTTTAATATTTAGGAGTTATAGAGTTATCTTAAGACTTTATTACTATAGAAGAGGTAATTATTAGAGGCTATATAGAGCTTTTTAAAGTATAAAGTATTTACTTAGTCTATTAAATCTAGGAGGGTAATAAATAGAAATAACCTCGTTTAATATTATATTTATAAAGGTATTTATAGTATTAAATTAAATTAATTTAAGGTTAAACCTTACTATAATTACTATAATACTTCTAAATAAATATAAAATAAGTATTAATATATAAGTATTAAGCCTATTTTCTAGTTAAAGGTCTCCCCTTATATAAATCCTTACCTTAAACTTCCTTAAATAACTATACTTATTAAATTTATATATAAATACCTATTTAAGGGGAAGAATTTAATATTTCTTTTTAATATCCTTAAGTCTAATAAGTTTAAATATTCCTATAGGTTTCACTAGAACTAGATCCAGTATACGTTTAGAGATAAATCAAGGTAATAAATATATATAATGAAGGTATTGTAGTAGATAGGTTGAAGAAGGAAAAGAAGCTATTATAAAGAGGGAGCCCTGGAGGAGAGATATATTGTGGTAGGGTAGTTATATAAGCTAAGGCTTATATAACCTCTCTACTGTGGGCTCCTGGGTCCTAGGCCTTGGGAGACCTAGTGGGCTAGGCCTTTAGTAGCCTAGTATATTAGGTGAATATCCTAATACTAGTAACTTTTACTTTTATATTAAGATTTACTTAAAGTTCACTACTCTTATATATATAAATTAAATAATAATAAATAATTAAAAATAGTTAAATTTATTTATTAAATCCCTTATTATTTACTTATTTAAGTAACTTATCCTTTTATATAAATTATAATTATATTTATATTAATTAGGTAGTGTAGAGTGGTGTTGGGTAAGGCCTTTGTAAAGGTATTAACTAGGTTGTCTTTACTATTAACCTAGTGAACTTTAGAGAGCTTATACTACTTATATAATTAATAGAGGGCTATAATATTAATTATAAGGTACTTCTCCTTTATAGTACTAAGTTTTATAAGGTATTTATATAGTAAGTATAAATTTATATATATTATTATGGGGATAACTTTAGTAATATATAATTTTATTATAATTTAGTGGAGAGTAGTAGAGATTGTGAAGGTGAGATTAGTTTTAATAATTATAGTATAAATCTTATTAGCTAGTATACTATAGGTAACTCTCTTATACTTTATTAAATTATAGTAGAGAATATTCCCTTTTAGTATAAAAATAGAGTTATTTATTATTTTATTAGTTAGGATAATAATATAGTCTAATTATAAGATTAAATTATAGTTATTTATAAAAGATTTATTTATAAATATAAAGAGTTTTATAGAGAGTAGTAATAGTAAAATAAATATAAAACTATAATCTAGGTTTACCTTAAGTTACTAGAGGTGCTTATTGAGGGCTATAATATACTTATTAGTGGGGTCCTAGTATTAAGTAGTAGTGGATAAATTAAAGTAGGCCTTGGGTTAGTAGATTAAGGTAATATAGGCTCTATGGGCTCTCTACTCTATATATTACTACTTTTTAAAGTTATTCTTAATATTAATAGTATTAATTTTAGTGCTTTGGCCTTTTTAATAAAGTGTAATACTCTTACTAGGTAATAATAAAATAATATTATTATTAAATATAATAGGAGTACTAGGTAAGAGCCTCTCCTTAAGCTTAGTTATAAACTTAGTTTTTATTAACTTCTCCTCCTTAAGGGCTAAAAATAACTTAGTAAATAGACTAATAGTATTATTAATTTATATACTAATAATAGTAAAATAAGGGCTTAAGATAGAAGTAATAAGGAGGTAGGGGTTAAAAGTAGAGGAGATTATTTATAACTTATTTTAATAATAAGTATTATATATAGCCTATTAATAGGTACTAACTTTAGTAATTCTATAGAGAGGTTTTATAACCTTTATAATAGTACTAGGAGGGTATTAATTATGGATTTAGTTAGGGAGGTAGGTATAAATATTATAAGTTAAAGTTATTTAGGATTAAATATAAGCTTAGGTAATATTCCTAATCTAAAGTAAATAGTTATTATTAAGAGAGGGGGTAATAATTAAGAGTAAATATAAATTATAATATTAAATAGTAGGTAATTAGGTTAATATTCTATATTTCTTAGTATTATTAATACTATAAATAACTAAGTAGGACTTCTTAAATAGAATTATGGTTTTATTTTTAATTTTATTAACTATTTAGGAGTAAAATAAGTAATTATATTACTTAGAGGAATTAAATATTTTAAAGTAAAATACTTTATACTTTAAAAGAGTATTAATTTCCTTCTCTTATAATTTCTAAAAGGGGAGGCTATTATTAATAATTTTATTATTCTTATAGAATTTAATAGAGAGAGCTAAATTAGTCTTCTCCTTAGGTAATAAAAATACTTAGTAATTAATCTCTTATTTAAAAATATTAATAATTTAGGAGGTAATAATTACTTTATAAGGGTAGCCTTAAAAGTATTTAGTAGTAGTAAGAGTAGGAGTGGGACTAGGGGTGGGGCTAGGATTAGGAGTAGGCTTAGTTTTAGGGGTAGAGCTAGAAATAGAATTAGGGTTAGGGGCCTTATCCGGGGGAGTGGGAGGAGTAGTAGAATTAGTAATTTTAGGATTATTCTAATTCTTATAAAATAACTTTACTACTATAGTAGGAAAATCCCTAGGGCCTTAAAGTAAATTAATAATAATTATTTTACTTAAAATAGTAATTAAATAATAAGGGCCTTATTATTTATCTTTTTTATAATAAATATAAATAAGGAATTAGAAGGGGAAAGTAATAATATTATTAATTATAGGGTTATTTTAGGTAGAGAGAGTATTTATAACTTTATACCTTATAGCCTCTTTTTAGAAATTAACTATTATATTATAAATAACCTTAACTTAGGTAGTAATATTAAAGGGAGGGGTAGAGTTATTATTAATATAGGGGTAAATACTAAAGATAAGGAGAGTTAGAATTAGGTTATTAAGCCTAGTAGTATTATTAATAGCCTTAATAGTTATTTAGAGAACTAGTAGAGGTTAAATATTTAGGAGTTCCTAGTAAATAATAATATAGGCCTAGTAGAGAGGGCTATAGTAGTACTTGGTTTTATTAATTTAGTAGTAAGTTTTAATTAGAACTACTTTTATAATTATAGTTATAAATTAAGTACTCTATTTAAATATTTTAGTAATAAAGTTAAGGCTAGTATTAGTAATAATATAATTTAGAGAGCCTTAGTAAATATAAATCTAGTAGAGGTAAAGAGTCTCTTATATTATTTTAGTAAATAAATTACTTAAAAAGTATATTATATTAAAGTCTATAGTAGTATTAATAATATAGAGAATTATTTTACTCTTAAGGTATAAAATATTATAAATAACTTTATAATTAAAGTAAATATTATTCTTTAGTATAAATTTAAAATAATAGAGAGCTCTAGTATTTATTTAGTAATATTAGTAGACCTTTATTAATTACTTAATTATAATTATATAAATAGGATAGTTAATATACTAGAGGAGAATAATTAACTTCACTATAGAGAGGTAATTAAATTAATAATAGAGTTAGTATAGCTCTATATTAATTAAAAAGTTACTATGAGTGAAAGTTTACTTATTATCTAGTAAAAGCTAAGTATAGCCCTATTTATAAATAATTAGAGTAGTGATTTTACTCTAAAAGAGGTAATTATAGAGATTATTAAAATAAATACCTAATTAATTTATATTCTTTAAATAGAGTAAAAATAATATATTAAAGAGTATTATATAAAAAATTATTTTACTAAAGACTATTAAAATAGTAATAGTACTAGAGGAGTCCTTAAAGGGGCTATTACTAAATTAAACTTATACTTAACTAATAGTAACTATATTAATTAAAATAGTTAGTTTTATTTATTATAGGGCTATAATTTACTATTAGTTAGTTATTAAAACTCTAGTAGTACTTAAATTAAGTATAATACCCTAAAAAACTTCCTCTAAATAATAGTTATTTAGTATAAATAACTAGGTGGGAGTTAAATCTCTAAGTAGAATAAACTAAATTAATCTAAGTGTGGGGATCTTAGGGCTAGTAGTAGAATTAAAACCTATAATTATATGGAAAGTTACCTAATTTAGGAGGGTTTTAGCTAGTTTAGTATTATTAATTATAAAGGGAGATTTAGTATAATAAATAGTAAAGTTAAATAGATTTAAGTAATTCTCCTACTAATAACTCTAGAGATATTATTAGACCTTATTATCTATATTAGGCTTATTAGGCTTATTATTATTATTAGTATTATTATTATTACCCTTAAAATACTTTAAAAAGGTAGAAAATTTATTCTTAGTAATATTTTATAAGTACTTAAACTTAAACTTATTAAAGTTATTAACTTATTTAGCTTTAGAATACTTCCAGCTATAGTAGCTAGGTTTCCTATAAATCTAGTATTACTTAATATTATTATAGTAGTTACTATAATTTAATGGAGGGTATTAAGAGTAGTTTTAGGGTATAAAGTAATAATTATTACTCTAATTATAGTAAAAGTTATAATTACCACTACTCTAAAAGTATTAATTTATATAGAATTAACTAATCCCCTTAATATTCTTACTATTAATAGGGAATTAGTTAATATTTTTACTTATTCTTAAAGTTATACTAATAGTACTCTAAAGGGAGTTATATAGCTCCTAAATACTAGCTAGAAGTCTATAAAGTACTAACTCACACTCCCTAATACCCTAATAGGCCTTAATAAGCTTATTATATAATACTACTTTATTCTAAAACTCTAGGCTTAGTACTAGCTTTAGTATTATAAGTATTTTAAATAATATCTTAAGGACTTCTAATTTAGACTTATTAGGGTACTAGTAAATAAAATTAGGTAAGGTTATATTAGTCTAGAGAGTCTTATTAATAAAGTAAAACTCCTTATTCTTAAAATAGGCCTTTATATTATTAACTATTTAATTAAAGGGGGGGAGAATAACTATACCCACAATATTATAGAAATAAAAGTCTTAGGCCTCACTTTTTAGTATTAATAAGAAGACTTTACTATATTATAGGTAGTTAATACTAGCCTTAGTATAGTAATTCTAGAAAATAGTAAGCTTTGAATTTAAGATATTTATAAGCCTATTATTATATTTAAGGTTATTATTACTATAAAACTTAGCTAAACTCTTAAACTAGTGGGTAGTAGGAGACTTATAAGGTTAATAGGTAATATAAGACTAGGTAGAGAGGGGCAAATAAGGTCTAAGTAGCTTAGTAGTAGGGTAGTAATTTTCCTTAAGAATAGAGGTATTTTAAAGTATACCCTAGGGATCTAGGGTAAAGGCTTAGGTAAGAGAGGGAGTTTTTATTAAAACCTTAGGAGGTTAAATAGAGAGAGAGAGATCTTAAGGGGGATCCTAAGTAGAAGTAATAAAAGATAGTAGAGGCTCTATAAGATCCCTATAGAATTTAGAGTCTTTAATAATCCAAGTAATAATAAATAGGGTAGTTTTTTAAATAGAGATAATATTATTCTTAGTTTATAAGTAAAAGTTATCTTATTTAAGGGTTTTAATAATTCTAGTTTTAATTATTATTCCCTAAGTAGAGGGAATAAAAACTCTATTTTATATAAGTATTTTATGGAGAGTCTTTACTATATAGGGGTTAAGATAATTAAAAATGGGGAGATAATTCTTAAAGTCCAATTAAAAGTTAACTAATAACTACTTATTATATATATTATACCTAGTATAATAATTAATAAAGAAAATAATAAAACTAGTAATTTTAGGGGGATTTATTTTATTATTCTTAAAGGTAATAATTTAGCTATATATACTTAGGTTAATAAGGCCTTTAAAACCTTCTAGGATAGGTATTTAATTACTTTAGTATAGGGCCAGTAAAGCTGGGCAGGATTTAAGGGCTTTGGATATCTTACTAGTACTTAAGACTCTTCTCCTAGCTTAATTTAGGGCTTATTAAATACACTTATATAAAGTAGTATTCTTCTTTAGGGTAATTACCTTAGACTTTAATAAAGTAGAATCTTTATAATATATATAATTAAGTAGCCTTTTACTAGGGGTTTTAATTAATATATATAAATAATTAGAATAATATTAAAATAATAAAGGTAAAATAGGGGAAATAGAGAATAAAAGTAATACTAATAAAGTAATAGTATAAAGCCTTAGGCTATAGTAAATAGTAAGTTAGTAGGAGCCTTTAGAGATTCTAATTCTTAATAATAATTATAGTTATTTAACTATAAAGAACTATTACTACTCTAAGTATTTAAGAAGAGTAGTAGAGGGCTAATTTATAATAAAATAAAGTTAAAAATGAGACCTAAAATAAAGAAATAGAGAATAAAAGAGTATTCTAATAGAAATATAACTTTCTAGTAGCCTAGTAGTAATTCTATAGTGAATTTACTAAAGGGATTTAGTAGTAAATTTACTAAGGGATTTTATAGTTTCTTCTAGACTATAAGATTAAGGGTAATATTAAGAGGGATTTATAAATTTAAACTAAGGTAGTTACCTTAGTATTAGTTTTTATTACTAGGTTATTATTATTATAGCTTAATAATTTATAAATAGAATAAGAGGAGTTATTACTAAACTCTAATTTAATAAAGTTAGTAGTATAATAAAAGATAAAGTATATAAATAAGTAGAAATAATATATAGAAATAAGTCTTAGTAGTAAAAAGTAGTTAAGATAATAAACTTAAATAATAGTATAAAAGCTAAGTTTAAGGGTAAAAAATAAGCTTAAAGAGAGAGTAGAGAGTGAGCTTAAAGGGAGCTAAAAATAGGTAATAGTTTTATATAAAGTGGGAAAAGTAGAGGGTATAGTTTTATAATCTTTAGAGTGAGAGATTATAAAGATATTAATAAACTTCATAGAGGTACTTATAATCTAGTATAATTTTAAAGTTATTATGAGGTAGAATAGGCTATAGTTCTTATAATATTCTAAGGAATAAGTTAAAATACTACCTAGAGAATTATAAGGACTTTAGAGGCTTAATTATAAAAGTAAGGGGTTAAAACTCTTTTAAATTATTATCTCTATTAGTATATTATTTATATTTAAAATAAATTCTACTAAGATTAAATTAAATAAAATATTATCTTATTAATAATAATAGGCTTTATTAATTTATAATTAAATATATAAAAGAAGGGATTCCTTTTTTATAATAATAAAAATAATAAAGTTTTACTAAATAGTGAAAAATAATAAAATTATTACTAAAGTAGTAAAAAATATAAAGTTTACTACTAATTAGTATAAGTTTTACTAGAATTAAATTTAGTATATATTTAGAGATAAATTAAGGTAATAAATATATATAATAAAGGTATTATAGTAAATAGGTTAAAGAAGGAAAAGAAGCTATTGTGAAGAGGGAGCCCTAGAGGAGAGATATATTATGGTAGGGTAGTTATATAAGCTAAGACTTATATAACCTCTCTACTATAGGCTCCTGGGTCCCAGGCCTTGGGAGACCTGGTGGGCTGGGCCTTTAGTGGCCCAGTGTATTGGGCAAATATCCCAATAATTCCCTTATTCTAAATAATCTAATATTTAATATTTATTATAACTAGCTACTTATTCTAGTATTAATATTTCCTTACTACTATATAATTTATAGGAACTAGTTAAAGATTTTGGTAATAAATTTTACCTAAGCCTTTTACTAAGGTATTTTTCTAATTCTTATTCTTAATTATATTTATTAATAGTAGGAAATTAAATTAATTTAGGGAAGTCTCTCTTACCTATTTTCTTATTAATAACCTTATAATAGTACTTAACTAATAATTAACTTATTTAACTAGAATTCTCTAATTAAATAAGGTATTATTATAAGAATCTCTAGGCCTTCCTCTTCTTACTATTATTAAATAGGAAATTAAGTTATCTACTTACTCTAGAACTTTAATTAACTTAGTAATTTATTATTACTCCTAAGTAATATTTATCTAGGTAATATTTATCTCTTTTACTACCCCCTTAATTAGACTAGTTAGTATTACTAATTATTCTCTTAAGAGTACTAGGCTTAGTAATTATATATTTATATTTAATTTAAATTAACTCTCCTTAAGTAACTAAAGATTAATTTTATAAAGTTACTTATCTCTATTCTATAATATAAAGTCCATTAGTAACTCTTCTATAATTAAGTCTAAGTTCTTAATCTTAAGTTACTTAAATATAAACTAAAGTTCCTATTAGTATAATTAGTTAGTATTCTTAATTCTTAAATTATATATAATATTCTTATTAAAAGTAATATTATAGGTTTAAAGAACTTTACTTAATAGAGGTACTTAAATTTAATAAATATTAATACTATTATAACTATAGAAATAATTAATATATACCCTTAATAGAGTCTTATTTATATACTACTTATCCCTTTTATAGGTCTTTATTAATAGGTATACTTAATATTTATATTTCTTAAGATAACTAATTTATGGGAGCTCTACTTAGTAATAAGAGGTATTTAATTATTTATTAAGCTAGTTATTAATAAGACCTTCTAGAGTCTTCTATCCATAGTAGTAATAACCTAACTTATTTACTAGGTAAATTATTATTCTAATAAATTCTAGTACTATGAATTTAGGAAATTATAACTAATATTTAAGAAATTTTATAATTATAAATATAATCCTACTATACTTCTTAGTAGGGTTCTAAGTACCTATATAATCTACTAATTTTTTAATAAGTATTCCTTTTATTACTACCTAAATATTAAAGGTATTCCTAAGAACTATATTCTAATTAAGTTAAATAATGAATACTATAATACTATATTATTATTTAAAATAAGTAATAATCTTTTATATTACCTAGAAGCCCTCTTTCCTAGTTCTTAGGGTTTATCCCTAAATAAAATTTAACTATTAATTTATAAGTAGTAGGAAGTACTTCTCTCTATTATAAGTATTACTTATAAAGAAGAAGTTAATAGTAATATAGTTCCCTAGTATTATAGGTTAATAGTTAGGAGGTCTCTTTGAGATTTATTGGATTACTTTATTAACTATATAGGCTTTATATTTATTCTTAATAATCCCTTTTAGTTTAATACTTATAGTAATCTTTATTATTTATTCTAGGCCTCTTATACTTAAGTAGCCTAGTCTTTTATATTATAATTAAGTTTTAGCTTTTAAGGATTACTTATTCTTAGAGAATTTAAACCTAGTATATAATTAATTATTACCTCTAATATTAAATTGGATTTACTTAGGTTTATTTTTTTTTTTTTTAAGAATAATACTTAATAATATATTATCCTAGTTAATAAGGAGTAAAATAGAGGACTTCTCCCTTTCTATTTTCAAAACCTAGAATTTTAATAGTAAATATAAGGCCTTTATCCTAAAGAACCTTTACTAAAAGTAATATTATTAGGTATAATAAATAATACTATATATTTAGAGCTAGTATATTCTTCTTTCTTATACTCCTTTAATTAAGCTTAATTTTTATTTTATTAATTATTTCTATAGTAATTATTCCTCCTCTTATAAGGATTTACTTTTATTAAGTATAATTAAAATTACTTATTTAATTAATATTATTATAAATATAAAATATAATTCTATAGTTAATAATTATACTACTCTAGAGAGTATTATTAATAATAAAGTTTACTTATTTAAAAGTATAAAAAGAAGAAGAATAGACTAATTTATTATTATTTTAAGTATTCTAACTATAGAGGAATATATTTATCTTATTATAATAATCTTAGAATTAAAATTTAAATTATAATACCTAATAATTATTATTATTATTATTCCTCTAGTTATTAAATAATAATAATTTATTAATTAATTACTTAATCTCCTTTTCTAACTTCTCCCTAATACTCTAGTTCTCTAGTTTATTTAATTATATTTATTTAGCCTTAATATATTTCTTATTTATTATAGAGTCAAGGTTATATAATAACCTTCTCTTATATAGGTTTAAATAGTAGTATTCTAATACCTAATAATACTTATAATATACTAGGTACTCTAGTTTACTATACTTCTACTTCTTCTTCTCTAAACTTTTTAAGTTTTTATTCTCTCCCTACTAGGTTATAAAATTTAAGCCCTTGAGCTACTTTAATAATAGAAACTTAGATAATATAAACTAATTAGAGTAAAATATTCATACCCAATAATAAAATTAGTAAGCCTACTCTATACTTAGTATTTATATAAAAGAAGATTAGTTATTTCCCTTTTCTTATTCCTTATTTTTATAGTTATTATTTAAGAAGGAGAAGGTAGTACTAGTATAATAGTTTAGAGCTATCTCTTTAATAGTAAGACAGGGCAGTGAGATCTACTATTACAAGGAGGCTTATTAAGTAGCTTAGTTAGTTATTTATTATAAATAGAATCCCGCGGAGGGACAGAGATAAAGTTAGCATTATTATCAGTATAATAGCACAAGTAATATAGTAATTTAAATTTAGTTTTCTTAGTGAATTATTATTCTTTTAATTAGATTTTTTAGGATTATATTTATAATAATATATTTAATTATTTTAAGCTCTTTTCCTTTATTTTAAGGCTTATAAGTATAAAACTATAATACTATAATACTCTTATATAAATATATGAGTATATATAGTTTTATTATTCTTTACTCCTATAGTATTCTTAGCCTATTTTAATAGTACCTAGAGGTGGATTTTTCTCTTTTAAGAATTCTTCTAGGGGAGTACTTAAAAGAGATATACTTTTATACTATATAAATAAGTTTACTATTAATATAGCATATAATATATTATCCTAATTTCTAAATAAATCTTTTACTTTATGAGTATAAGGCTAGAAATAAAGAGGATAGTAGCTAGGTATTTAGGAACCTTATTATAGACTTAACTATAAGGAAATAGTAGGTA